>OZJO01000049.1:0-20338 GCA_900406225.1 Acrobeloides nanus
TTTACCCCCAAAAGGTGTCGTTTTTAGGCAAAAATTGCATTTTTGCGACTTTTCGCTTCAATACACAATACGCCTTCCCTGAATCAGGTCAAAGAATCACATTTTAGCCAAAAAATCGAATTTTGGCGAAAAATCGAATTTTTGAAGAAAAATCGAATTTTGGTCAGAAAATCAATTTTTGGCCAAAAATCGAATTTTGTTCAAAAAATCGAATTTTGGCCAAAAAATCAAAAATTTTAGGCAAAATCGCACTTTTGCAACTTGTCGCTTCAATACACACACAATATATCTTCCCTGAATCAGGGTCAAGGAAGCATTTTCAAGATTCGAAAATGCGCGCAATCGATTCCCTGCATGAAATTATCCCCAAAAATATGATTTTGAGAGAGAAATTTCAAGATTTTTCGATTTTCGCTTCAATACACAATACGCCTTCCCTGAATCAGGTCAAAGAATCCAATTTTAGCCAAAAAAATCGAATTTTGGTGAGAAATCGAATTTTGTTTAAAAAATCGAACTTTGGTCAAAAAATCGAATTTTGGTCAGAAAATCAATTTTTGGCCAAAAATCGAATTTTGGCCAAAACATCAAAAATTTTAGGCAAAATCGCACTTTTGCAACTTGTCGCTTCAATACACACACAATATATCTTCCCTGAATCAGGGTCAAGGAAGCATTTTCAAGATTCGAAAATGCGCGCAATCGATTCCCTGCATGAAATTACCCCCAGAAATATGACTTTGAGAGAAATTTCAAAATTTTTCGATTTTCGCTTCAATACACAATACGCCTTCCCTGAATCAGGTCAAAGAATCCAATTTTAGCCAAAAAAATCAAATTTTGGTGAGAAATCGAATTTTGTTTAAAAAATCGAATTTTGTTTAAAAAATCGAACTTTGGTCAAAAAATCAAATTTTGGTCAGAAAATCAATTTTTGGCCAAAAATCGAATTTTTACCAAAAAATCGAATTTTGTTCAAAAAATCGAATTTTGGCCAAAAAATCAAAAATTTTAGGCAAAATCGCACTTTTACAACTTTTCGCTTCAATACACACACAATATATCTTCCCTGAATCAGGGTCAAGGAAGCATTTTCAAGATTCGAAAATGCGCGCAATCGATTCCCTGCATGAAATTACCCCCAGAAATATGACTTTGAGAGAAATTTCAAAATTTTTCGATTTTCGCTTCAATACACACATCTATTTCCCTGAATCAGGGAAGAATTTTCAAGCTTCGGAAATGTGCGCAATCGATTCCTCCGCATAAAATTAGCCCGAATAGGGTTATTTTTGGAAAAAATCCGGTTCGAAAAAAAACATGAACAAATCGCCCAAATTCCGGTTTTTTCGATACGCCCTGTATCTGTTAAAAATTTTTGGAAAATTTCAATCAATAGTAAAATCTACTGAATTATTATTAAAGTCATATGAGCCAGGGACAAAAAATGCACCACTAATCAACATCTGCCTATATCAACCGCAGATAATTGTTCCCACGTACATACGTTTGTGTTATTTTATAAGCTAATAATCGGTTAAGCGGAACCTACTTTTTTAAACGATTATTTAGATGGATTAAAATTGAAAAATTTGCAAAGGCACAAAATCCTTGTCCCAAGAAGTTGAGGGAGAAACGAAACCATAAAATTCAAAATTTCTAATCAACAATTGTTCTATGTTTGAGAAAAAACGAAAGGAAAAAAATTTGTCGAGCTCGAAAAATGGGAAACGAGTGAGTAAGCCTAAGATACTAATTAATAATATTCAATCGAGTATACTCGCTGTATTTTGACGTGTGTTTCATCTATAATTTGCAAGGATCTTTATTCCGAATTCATGGTAACATTGAACAGATATGGCAAAAGAGTTATTAAGAATTGACATCATACTTTCGCATATTAATGTAGATGGGCTTCATCTAATTTAATTCTTAATAGCATAGAGAACACTTGGATTATTGAAACTGTTAGCATTGAAGATTAATTTAGAGACCGTCGTTTGTCTATGTGCGGTTATTTTGTTAAAGGGAGGGGGGTATAAATTATGGACTATTTCATAAAAAAATTTGTTTTCTAAAATGATCATTTTTAGGGGTAATTTTATGCGGGAATCGATTGCGCGCACTTCCAAAATGTGAAAACGCTTCCTTGACCGATTCAGGGAAGGTTGTGGGCATAGTTTACCAATGAATCGACAGTTTTCTCATAAAAATCCGAAAATGTTTGATTTTCGCTTCAATACACCCACCACCTTCCCTGAATCAGGGTCAAGGAAGCGTTTTCACATTTTGGAAGTGCGCGCAATCGATTTCCCACATAAACAGGGTTGGGAAATAGAACTATCCGAGGAATTCTGGAGAAATCTTTTCCGCGGAATTACTTAATTTTAAAATTTTTCCTCCCTCAAACTTGCCTCAGCGATGCAGTCGCTTCGTAGCCACAAAGTCGCGGTTTCGAATCCCGCTTGGAGCCAATTTGGTTCTAAATTTGCCAATTTAGAAACAAATTGGCTCCAAGCGGGATTCGAAACCGCGACTTTGTGGCAACGAAGCCTCTGCTTTGCCACTGCACCACCGAGGCAAGTTAGAGGGAGGGGAAATTTTAAAACTAAGTAATTCCGGGGAAAAAGATTTCCCCGGCCAAAAAAAGATTTCGCCAGAATTCCCCTGGGGAAATCTGGATAAATCCGGGGATCCCAACCCTGCACATAAAGTTACCCCTAAAAATGATCATTTTAGAAAACAAATATTTTTTCGTGAAATAGTTGATACCCCCTTTAAAAAAATTTCGGTTACGTTCAGATATCGAAAAGGGTCGAGGCCCCAAAGTCCCGGCCTCCTCAGTCTCATTGGGACTGAGGCCTGGTCCCTACGGAAGCTCAGAGCCCCGACAAGTAGCTCAGGACAACAGATTTTGAGGACCTAGGAGCAATTGAAGACTCCTAGGAAATGAGGACCCCAAAAACATTATATTTTTGAGGAGTTACTCAAAAATCGAGTGGCTCCAGCGCAAAATAAAATAATAAAAAAAGCTACCCTAAAAATTCAAGAATTTAGAGATGAGCACTGGAAATTCATTGAATTGGTACTATGGGCGGTGGACAGCCCTGAGGGGCCCAGGCCCCGCAAATGTTCGGCGGGGTCCATGCGGTGGTTCCCCCTCAATTTGGGGTCCATGAGTACGTGGGTCAGGAGGGGGAGACTCCCTCCTCCATGCCGATCTATGATGTTGAAAGTTTAAAGCGCGCATTGATGGCACTAGGAACAAATGTACTTTACTGTAAATTAGGTTCCGATCCTAATTTACACGGAACTAATTTACGGAATTTAATTTACGAATTTAATTTACAATTTGCTGTTCTGCCAATCTTTCAATAAACACGATTTTATAACGAACTTTGCGAGAAAACCGAGCTTTGGATGTCACAAAAATTTTGTAAGGATACTCATTTTGATAATAAATTTTATCGTTTTCTAGTAAGATTCGTTTTAAACCTCCTTTAACAAAGTTGTAGAGCTTGATTTCATCTACAATTTTCTTAAAGGTTACTTTGGATGAAAATCGATAGAAAAACGAGAAAATCGCATGAAAAAGTAATAACCCTTAAAAAATTTTGTGACACGTTTTATGACATAAAGCTATGTTTTCTTAAAAAAGGTGTTTTATTGCGATTCAGGCAACTTTTAAACGTCTCGAACAAATCATTTCCAGCCGAGACGAAAAGCAATTTTTTCTATAATTTTGTTTTTGATGAATAATTTTATCATGCTGTACTATTAGTGCGCATTTGTGGCGCACTAATAGTACAGCATGATACCGCTGTATATATACAGGGTGGCGCAAAAAAGTGGATCTTTTTATCCTTTTGGGGATGAAAATTCTAAAAATGACCCAACTAGGGATAATTTTATGCGGGAATCGATTGCGCTCATTCCTGAAAAAAATATAAATCCACTTTTTTGCACCACCTTGTATATGAAACAAAAATTGCAAGCGAAAAAACATGATCAAAATTGAATATTTTTGATTGTTTTGCACCATTTTTATTCACACCGCAGCAAATTTTATTCAAATTAAGCGATTTTGATCATTTTCCCCAAAATATTTCAAACGGATTTCTAGTTTTTAAGATTAAATGGTATTAGGTTAATCGAAACTAAGCAGCGTAAAAACCCGAAATTTGTTCACGATGACTTTGGATATCATCGTTACCATCGTCGCATGAATTATGACACATATTATTGTGAAAAGCGAAATGAGCTGGGTTACAAAGCGAAAGCACTTTTATTTCTGAACACCAATGCTTTTAAGGTTCTTGTAAATCATAATCATCAATCTGTGCCTCTCATAAATAACACAAAAACGCTTTTCCAAACGAACTTTTTGAAAAGTCCGTTTTTCTCATGGAAAAGCGAAAATTCCTACAATTAAAAATTTGATTTTTTAAGCCAACATTTTTAAAAATCGAAATTTTTCAGCTCTAAATTCTACCGGAAAAATCGCTTTCTCGCATAGGAAAACCCCCAAGACATTTTTTGACACAATCGACGCTTTTTCTCTATAAAGTGTAAATTAGATTCGTATAAATAAGATTCGGTAAATAAGATTCCATTAATAAGGTTCGCGTAAATTAAATTCGTAAATAAGTTCCTTTGTAAATTGGTAAATTAGATTCGTTCCTAGTGCCGCATTGGTCAATGCCTGGGATGAAATAACCGTGTGAAAATTTTGAAAAAAATTGTTGATAATTTTCCCAAGCGGTTGAAAGCCTGTATAGAAGCTAAGGGTGGTCATTTTGAATAGTTTTATTTATAATTGTCGCTTTTGTTATGGTTTCAATAAAAACAATCCCTATAACGATGTGTGATCATGAATGTTCTCATGTGACCTTTTGATTCTGCCGCACGATGTACTACTTTGAACATCACTAAGGTCTCCGGCGAAATTTTTTTCTGGGTTCATCATTGCCAAAAAAAAGTTATCTTGTTGACATACTCAAAAAATTTATTGATAGAAGTTTTTATTAAATATAAACAATATAAAATTTCTGTGAACACATACAATAATACTTGTCTGAGTTTTTTTATATTAGAAGACAAACAATACACATCGATAAAAAAAATAAAATAAAAATGGGACGAATCTGCACACCGGTCAATCTGCCATAGAACCGAATGGAAAAAGTACAAGAAACAACAAAAATAAAATACAAGGAGGAGGGAAAAACGTCCTGAACATAGCAAATATACTCAAATATGTGGACAAAAATTTTAACAGAATAATAGGTGAACAAAATATTTAAATTTTCGGTGATTTTAAGTAGATTTTTAGTGCCTCATCAAGAAATAATATCCCCCGTCCCCAACGTTGCTTAACTTGCCAGATCGGCTGGGATCACTCCCTACCAGTCCATCAAGAAGCACGTTTTAAAAAATTATGAGTTTTTTAGAATTATCAGGACATTTGTACAGTATATATTTGCTGTCTCTATGCCAGAACTTTCACTCATCCTTGTAAAGCCCATTTTAAACCCCAATACTAAACTTTTTCTTAGTGATCCCGTCCGATCTGGCAAGTTAAGCAACGTTGGGCCCGTCAGGTTCGATTCCGCTAGGGTCAAAACTGTTGAATTTCGGCAAAATTTTTTTGCCAAAAAAGTTTTTTCAAAAGTTTACAAAAACTCTTCGACCCTATCGGAGATCGAACCTGGCATCTACGTTCCAGAAAAAGTTTAGCATTTTGGGTTGAAATGGGCGTTTATTTAGAATCAACGTCGAAAAATATTTGTAGTAGAAATGCTTAAAAGGCCATTCAAATGAGGACATACAACAAAAGTTTAATAGATGAGTACGAAAGCAGTTTCACAGAAACCAAAATATCGGCTTCTAATGATCGATCGTGTCAGAAAGATTCTATCACAGATATACAATATAAAAAAAAATAAGAAAAACCGGAAGAAAGTTTAGAGTTACTTCGGCTCTTATACCCACCATTGAACGTGGTATCTAAAATCGAAAAATTTTATTTTTCAAAATTTTTTCAAAAATGACCTATTAGGGGTAATTTTATGCGGGAAATCGATTGCGCACAAAAATTATCTTGATCCTGATTCAGGGAATGGAGTTGGTGTATTGACGCGAAAATCGAAAAATTTTCTTGTTTCGTCATTACATCAACTCCGTTCCCTGAATCAGGGTCAAGATATTTCTTCCATGTTTAGAAAATGTGCGCAATCGATTCACCGCATGAAATTACCCCTAATAGAGTCAATTTTGATAAATTTTTGAAAAATAAAATTTTTCGATTTTAGATACCATATTGTGGGTATAAGAGTAGCTCCGAAAGGTTTATATGACTGTAAAAATTTTGTATTTATGAAAAAGAATATAATATATAGAATTCTCAAAATCTCTATTCAATAGCAGTAGTAGCTTGTTCAAATTTAAACATAGGTGTGTTGTTCAACGAATTTTGATAGGCTGCAAGAAGTCCATTCAGAAGATTTGGGTTTGAAAATAGGTTCTCCAAATTGGAATTGGAGTTGTTGTCTGGTGGGAGACCAGCCGAGCTAATCGAGTCGCGATTGTCCTGCACCGTGCTTGGCGAGCTGGATTCGTGTGTGGTGTCATTCTTGATTGTATGGTTCGGTGATGAACTAAAGGAAGTCGAAGCGATGTGGTGATTGGCAGCAGCAACACTGGCTAACGATTCGTTCAGTGAAGAGATCTCTCGTGAAAAGGCAGCGAGTTCTGGGTTGAGAGAAGCCAAGTCCAGTCGGAGAGCGGACAAGTCCGATGGACGGAAGCCTGGCACATGGACTACGGAGCGCGCATCCAGCGCATCTTCGGCAATCACGGATTGGGAATCGGAATCCGCGGTCGATGAAGTGTCCATCATTTGTGGAGCAGATGGTGATGGTGTTGAGCCACTCTCAGAGCCGCACTAAAATTTCATGTTTCATTTAAGATAATACGAAAGGATCAGGCCACTCAGATACAAAAATGATATATTCGGAAAGAGCATGAAAAATGGAGCAATTTTTGTTTTTACGACATGTTCTGAATCGTTGTAGTTTTCGAGAAAATTGCGTTTGAAATTTTGAATTGGTGTACATGTTTTCGTTGTAGTACACGAAAAAATGATATATTCGGAAAGATCATGAAATTTTGAGCATTTTTTGTTTTTACGGTATCATCTGAATCGTTTTCCCCATCGAGATAAATGCATTTGAAAATATGAATTCATGTCATGTTTTCGTTGTAATACACAAACTTTTTGTATATTGAAACGAAAACCCTGCATGAATTTAAACTTATTTTGCATTTTTGATCGGAACAAATAATTTTTTACTCAAACTTCAATTAGCAAAGTTGTTCAGCATAAAATTCTCTGTCGATTGAAGCTATTTTTTCACGATTTTGAAGCAAAAAATTCAAAAAAGTTTGTGTATTACAACGAAAACATGATATGAATTCATATTTTCAAATGCATTTATCTCGATGGGGAAAACGATTTAGAAGATGCCGTAAAAACAAAAAATGTTCAATTTTTCATGAACTTTCCGAATATATCATTTTTGGCGAAAAATCGAATTTTTGAATATTTCGAAAAAATTCAAAATCTTACCAATTGCGATGGATTGTATGAAGGCGATGAGTCTTCGTTCGACTTCCGGCGCATCTCCTTGCGTTTATTGGCGAACCAGTTGGCGACAACTTGTGGGGACACCACCTCTTTTGGCATTAGACCAACGCCTAAAATGTTGAAAAATCGTCTTTGACTAAACCATTTTTTGCCACTAACCTTTTTTATCTTGTTGTAGAGCATTGTTGCAAGCCGTGGCTATTTCAACCCTCTTGTTGAAGTCTGGGAATGGAGTCTCGAGGAAAAAAGTCTCGAGAATCTTGATCAACACTGGCCGAAAAACATAACGCTCTCTGCGTTGTGGTACTAACTCGCCTTCTCCATTCGTTTCTAGCCTTGTTGCGGGGTCTTGCAGAAAGGAGGCCAACTTTTCGGGATGCCTTCGGCAGTTCAGATACCATGAATAGATGTTCTTGCGGCATCTCAACGACAATTCCCGGTGATTGCCATTCAACAATTTTGAAATGTACGGTTGGCTGACGCCTAAATTGTTTTTATGAGCTTTTGAAATTCGAGTTTTTTCCCGAGTGGACTGGTCCTTGAAACCTCTTTGCTTCATATATAATTGGAAAGATAACAATCCCTCGTTTGGCCTTATAGAGGGAAGGTCAACAACTTTACATTCTACGAACTAATTTGGGAAGCGAAGTGAAAATCCCGAAAGCCGGCTTAGTCACACCCCACAATGCCATCTTTTGATCAAGCTAAGTCTATATGCAAATCAAAATAAGCTTTATGTTTTTTTTATCTATTTCATTTACACTTAACACCTATTGCTAGAAAATGTCAACCAACTTTTAGGATTATTAGGCTTATGGAATTTACAGGGTGCTTGGATTTTTGCTAAGTTCTTTTTCGGACACCCTGTATAAGCTTATACGACATAAGATGCATTTTAAATGTCGCAGACGAAATTTTATAGTAGATGACGTTAAAGCAAAAATGAGATATTTTTGGAGCATGATACAGGGTGTCCCTAAAGTTCGTGTACACCCTAATTAATTTCATGAGAATTTTCTCCATAACAGAAAACTTTTCACAAAAAGTGATGTTCTATAAAATTGTCCATCGTGATCTCAAGAACAACTTTGTAGAACATCACTTTTTGTGAAAAGTTTTCACCTATGAAGAAAAGTTCTCATGAAATTAACTAAAGTGTACACAAACTTTAGGGACACGCCCTGTATTTTTAGGGCCAGCTAAAAAAGTACCTGTCATCATGGCGACCGTGGTTTGACGAAGAGAAAATTGAGTGATAAATTGTTTCATGTCGTTGATACAGGCTTCTTCGCCTTGGGACATGAAGTCATCTAACTCGGATGGATCGTCCAAAGTAGTGATTTCTTTCATTGGTGTTCGCTGGGATCTGATTGGACGGCAAGCCGATGGCGATGAAGTTTGGTTGTTCGAGGCTCCGTTCGAGGAAGATTGAGGTAGGGTTAGGCCCATATTTTCGGAAGTAGCTGCGCTGAGTGTGGATGCACCAAGAGTGGACATTGGAAGCATATTGTTTGAAAGTAGTAATGTTGGAGTCAGTTGTTGGCTAACTTCGCTGGTCGGGATGAATTGACGGAAGAGGGCTTCCTCTGTTCTTATAGGAGTTTCATTTTGGGGTTTGTTATTGTTGTTGGCCATCGCCGCAGCTACCATGTTTAGTTGGCTGTTTGGGAAGCACTAAAAATTTCAGTATAAACGTCGGAATAACTTTTCAAAAAAAAATGTTTTTCTGGAAAGCTTAGGCTTAAGCCTAAACCTAAGCCCAAGCCTAGGCCTGGAAATGACCCCATCTAGGGGTAGCGGGGGAATCCGAATTTGACATTTGCGAAGCGAAAAACGCTTTCCTGATTCAGGGAAGATCTGTATATTGAAGCAAAACGTCGAAAAATCGCATTTTTGCGACTTTTCGCTTCAATACACAGGCCTTGCCTGAATCAGGGAAGCGTTTTTTCGCTTCAAAAACGTTAAATTTAGATCCCCGCATATTTTTACCTCTATAGGGGTCATTTTCAAAAAAAAAGTTTTTTGAAAATTTTTTCACGTGGGTAGCCCCCTATTGTGTAGTAGCTCCAAAAGTCGTAAAATTTAAAAAAAATTCTTTTATTTTACAGCATTTATAATCCGCTTTAAGCTTATTTATCTACAGTGTGAGGCGAAAAAGTGGAATTTTGTTTTAGAAATATGATTTTGAGGGAGAAATTTCAAAATTTTTCGATTTTCGCTTCAATACACACATCTATTTCACTGAATCAGGGTCAAAGAAGCGATTTCGCGCTTCGGGAATGCGCGCTATGCATAAACTTACCTCTAGAGGGATAATTTTTAGAAATTTTTTCCCCAAAATCATGTAAAACAACACAGAATTCCATTTTTTTTGCCTCACCCTGTAGTAAAAATTTGTTTTTATAAACTTCTTCTAGACTATACTATAGCTTAAAGATGCATCGACTTTTAGAAGAGCACGTGCACAGCCGCATTTTCTTATTTTCCTTTTAAGAATCACGATGATTACAAAATCTTTGCAGCAGCAAAATGAAATCCGAGTCTCTCATTTTCCTTGCAAACTTTCAATTTTATTCATCATGCTATCTTCATAAACATACACCCATAATAACCGGCTCAATTGTTCCACCGGATTCCTTATTAATTAAGGATGTTTTTCTAATGCGAGACGTTAAACAATAACGAAGTCAGATCATTCATCAGGAATTTTCTTCTCCATGCACGCACACACACAATTCTTTTCACAGATTTTCATAAACAATTTACGAAAACGAAAACAAGGGTCACCTCATTTTTTTCGACAAAAAGTTTGATAGATGGGCCGATGAGTCGCAAGAGAGACGATTTTTCTCGGCGAGCGAGCAAGCGGTTTTATACTACAGGGTGATCCAGATAAATTCTATAGCCAAATATCAACAGGGGGAAGTTCAAACCATGGCCAGGTGGAAATATTTTTAAAAAAAAGACATTTCTAGGGTAAATTTTATGCGAAAAATTGATTGGAATAGGTCTGAAAATGCTTCCTTGATCCTGATTCAGGGAATGGAGGTCGTGTATTGAAGCGAAAATCGAAAAATTTGGATTTTTGAAAAAAGACCCCTCCGAGGTAATTTTATGCGAGGAATCGATTGCGAATAATTTTCGCTTCAATATGTCAAATTCTCCCCTGAATCAAGGTCAAGAAAATGTATTTATGATTCAGAGTTATTCGCAATCGATTCCTCGAATAAAATTATCTCGGAAGAGTCTTTTTTGTTTAAAAATCCAAATTTTTCGATTTTCGCTTCAATACACAACCTCCATTCCTTGAATCAGGGTCAAGAAAGCATTTTCAAAATCTATTCCAATCGATTTTTCGCATTAAATTTACCATGGAAATGTCTTTTTTTTTAAATTTCTACCTGGCCATGGTTTGAACTTCCCCTTTAAAATAAGATTACATTTTTGAAAGCCCTATTTTTGAAAAAGTCTATATATTGACACGAAAATTTGAGTTATGTTCAAAAAGACTGATTGGATTGTACAGGATGCTCCAGATGAATATACAATGAAATGAAATTCGATATCTCAGAATAGGCAAACAAATTTTCATATGCGGTTGTTTTTTTTTGCAAGTTGCTAATCACGTGATCGACTTGATCTTTAAAATATTTTCATGGTTTTTGAATAAGCGCTGTGTATTGAAGCGAAAACTTGAATTTTTTTTCAATTTTTGAAACAACGCCATTTTGTTGAGCTAGCAGACAGTGCTATCCACTAGGCCATGAGCCACTAGTCCAGATGCATATAAAAGTTTTCTTTTTTTCCTATGCCGAGATATCGAATTTTATTCCATTGTATATTCATCTGGAGCACCCTGTATTATAATGTTTTTAATAGAATAGGACTTTTGTTCTTCGGTTTATAGTTTGAAAAACAACCGCTGAATTTATGACAGCCCAGTAAATCGGAAAAAAAGAGGAGGAATGTGAAAAACAATGTGTGTTAGAATAATTGTTTTGATGATAATTCGTTTATGTTGAGCAAGTGGTGAAAAAATGAATAAAGATTTTTGTGTAAACAATTTTATATTCATTCCCTCTATAAAAAGAAATATGTATAAAAATTTTTGAAAAATGGATTGTGGACAAATATGGGTTTTTATGAGAAGGAGAAATTCTTCCTCTTCTTTTCATAGGTCATATAAGGCTTATTGATGAGCTTTTTTTAGAGGGAAATCTTTTTTAATCCGTTCCGATAAGGGCAAAAATTTCTAATGTTATTTGAAAATACATAAAACTACATAAACGTTTGTTGCTCTCTCTAAGTAGCACAGATTGTGTGATTAAAAAGAATCATTTAGACGCTCTTATTGAATCATGAAGCTACTACACACACCCACATGAAAAAATTTTCAAAAAATTTTTTTTGGGCTTAGGCCTAAGCCTAGGCTTAAGCTTAAACTTAAGCCTAATGATCCCTCTAGAGGGTAAAAATTTTCTCCATAAAAATCAAAAATTTTTTGAAAATCTAAAGTTTTGACCCTGCGGGGATCGCACTTGTGAGCCCAACGTTGCTTAACTTGCAAAATCGGACGGTCGTCTTACTTATCCACTAAGCTAAGTGGGACAGCACTTTTATTTTCTCTCTCGTTGAAACAGACTATAAGACTAATAAAAAATCTACCTGAGGAAAGAGAATTGGGCTCGTGGCTGGCATCATAGCAGCATTTGATAGGATTGAATTTGTTAGACTCCCATTTATTTGTGGAAGCGCCTGCAGGTTCACCGATTCCGAGATCGGTGTTGAGCCATTCAAAATTTTCTTCGGCGCCATCAACGCTGCCAAGGCGATGGACTGCATGCTGGCTGAATTCAAATCACTCTCAATCTGATCAAGTGTACTGAAAGCCTAAAAATTTTTTTTTGAAAATGATCCCTTTAGGGGTAACAATATGCGAGGGATTTGAATTTGACGTTTTCGAAGCGAAAAAACGCTTCCCTGGTTCAAGGAAGGTCTGTGTATTGAAGCGAAAAATCGTAAAAATCGCATTTTTGCGACTTTTCGCTTCAATACACAGGCATTCCCTGAATCAGGGAAGCGTTTGTTCGAATGTCAAATTCAGATTCTCCGCAAAAGTGCACATTTATCATTTCGATACGATCGTAATCCCACTGTTGTGATTTGTATTCCTATGCGCATAATAAAATTTTTCGAATTTTTTATTTCAAATTCAAGGTCAATGGCCGAGAATTTCTCTTATCTCTTCCACTTCATCATTAACTGTTTTATTAATATTTTTAAACACAAGACAAGGTCATTCACTTTTAGTCGAATTGAAAAATTGATTACGTGACATCGATTCGAATCTTGACGAATGAACTTATAAATAAAACGATTTCAAAATCCTTGAACATTTAGGAAAGAGATAAATAGCAGAATTTTTTATAACTCGGTGAGACGAATAAGATGACACCAAAATTATCGAATTTGAACAATGTTTTGGGTTATTGAAACGAAAACTATGAATCAGGGATTTCGTTTCAATAACACAAAACAATTTTCAAATTGGATAATTTTGGTGTCATTTTGTTCGTCTCATCTAGCTAAAAAGAAAGACGGCATTTTTTAACTCGACGAGACGAACAAACGACAAAAAATTATTAAATTTGAAAATTGTTTTGGGTTATTGAAACGAAAACCATGAATCAGGGATTTCGTTTCAATAACACAAAACAATTTTCAAATTGGATAATTTTGGTGTCATTTTATTCGTCTCGTCGAGCTATAAAAAACTTTTCCTAAATGTTCAAGACTTTTGAATTTTATAATGTTCTATTAAATCGTTTCAATAAACAATCTGATTGATGAATCAGGGTTTTCGTTTCAATGTTCAAACTCGTTTGAAAATTTTTTCGCAATTTATTTTCACTCATAACTTTTTACGCTTAGATTTTCAAGTAGTGTCGTAAAAGCAAAAAATTTTTGAAATTTTGTGCTCTATGACATGGCATCAACAAAATCGTTTCAATAAACAAGTGTGATTGATCCCTGGAGGGTTTTCTTATGAGAGTGCATAAATTGCATAAACTTATAAATAAAAAAATAATCTTTTGCTTTGCCTTCAGCTTTTCTTCGAATTAAACACAATTATAGTTTTATGCAAGTTTTTGGTCCCAGCAATCTCTTTCTCATTTGCGGATATTTAATCACATAGACTATATACAGGGTGGCTAAAAAAATTGAATTTTTTCGACTTTTTTTCGATTTTTCGAAAATTTTCATTTTTTCTAAAATAACCCTATGGGAGGTTTTTCTATGCGAGGAATCGATTGAGCGCATTGAAAAATCTTGAAAACTCTTCCCTCACGCCCAATCAGCCCCAAAAATCGGATTTTTGCACATTTTTATGGGTATTTGGGCGTCAGGAAAACGTGTTCACGATTTTTCAATGCGCATAATCGATTCCTCGCATAGAACAACCTCCCATAGGGTTATTTTAGACAAAATGGAAATTTTTTTGACGAAAATTTGGTCGAAAAATCCACTTTTTTAGCCACCCTGTATTTTATTAAACATATTAATTAATTGAAAAAAACGAGATTGATTGTTCCCTCGACTAGCAGGAAGATCGTTTAATCAGTCTAGTTAAAGTGCATAATAGGTTGGCAAAGTAGAATAAAAGTTTAATGGGTGATGCACAAAAAAAGAGATTTTTGGGCAATTTGTTCAAAATTTTTAATTTTTACCAAAAATAACCCTATAGTGTTTTTCTATGCGAGGAATCGATTGTGTGCATTGAAAAATCTTGAAAACGCTCATAATCTATTTTCGCTTCAATACACAGCTCTTCCCTGAATCAGGGACAGGAGAAAAACGAAATGTTTTGAAAAAATCGACCAAAAATCTCAATTTTTTTGGGATCACCCTATATCCATGTGCACTTTTTTGCTATTGTTGCTAATGAATTTTACCTCGAGTATTGCCTGCGCCGTGATGCCGGTCTGCTTCAGCCTGCGAATCAACTCGAGCTGCTCAACTGTGAATAGGAATTGTGGACTAGAGGCTGTATTGTTCGGGGCGGTCTCACTCGCCGGACCCGTATTCATTTTCGTCGACGATGATAGGGGAACAATTTTGAAAGAATTTTTTGACGCAAATAATAATCTAAAAGGCATGAAAAATTCATGTAAAGCATAACACTAGCATAAAAGTTGAAAACAAACACCCGAGTCACGAATAAATATCGAAAATTATAATTACGAAAAAAATATTAATTAAAAAGTGAAAACAATTAAATGGAGAACTATGACAAAAAGAGCAAGAGAGGAAAGAAAAAAGATGGATGGATGCACCATGGACAATAATCATAATTCATCTACTGATCGAATTATGTCTAAAATTATAGTATGATCACGAGGTTGTGTTACTAAGTTATTTTCAAAAATAAAAAATCGTGGGGGTAAAAAAGGTATTATCAACTTGTTATTTTTATATTTACCAAAAATTTCAAAAAAAGTAACTCAACGCTAGTTAGCGTTACCCTGATTCAGGGAAGGGGGTAGGTGTATTGAAGCGAAAATGAAGCTAGCTGTCGGAAATTTTCCGACAACTGCAACGCATTTTCCGGATTTTTCCGACAGCTAGCGTTGCCTGATTTTCAATAAAATCGTGTGTTTATTGAAACGATTCAATGCACTCACCCTCTTCCCTGAATCAGGGTCAACGCTAACTAGTGTTGAGATAGGCATTGTCAGCTAGCGTTGAAATTTCCGACAGATAGCATTAGTTAGCGCGGACCCTAAGAAAGTGTCAAGCAATAAATAAGCCTTCTACCAACTATTTTTCGTCCTGCCTGTGTGACTTTTTCGAAAATCAACTCTCTCTAAAAACACCTGTCTAATAAAAATTTGTCACTTTCCATATTTAATACTACAGAATGTAGTCGGTTGGTCAAGAAAATTTAAACCGGAAGGACGTCATGGTTTTCAATTTTTTAAGGCAGAAATTTGAAAAACGGAGAAACCTTGAAAAATGCTTCCCTGATTCAGGGAAGAGGTGGGTGTATTGAAGCGAAAATGAATCAAAATTCGGATTTTCGCCGGAAAACTTCATAGACCAACGGTTTTCCGGCGAAAATTCGAATTTTGGTTCATTTTCGCTTCAATACATCCACCCCTTCCCTGAATCAGGAAAGCATTTTCATGGCTCNTAGACCAACGGTTTTCCGGCGAAAATTCGAATTTTGGTTCATTTTCGCTTCAATACATCCACCCCTTCCCTGAATCAGGAAAGTAAAAAACGTTGCAAATTATTCGGGTTTGATCCGGATTAAAAATTTTCGAAAATTACAATTCTTATATCAAAATGTGTTTGCCTTTCGTCTTATCATTGTAGTTCTGGAGAAGCACGATTACTGGTCTTGATCCGAATTTGAACAAAAGGATTAAAACACTACAGGGTGTATCGAAAAAAAACCGGAATTTGGGCGATTTTTTCATGTTTTTTCGAGCCGAAAATTTTTTGCTCAAAAATCCTGAAAATGACTCAGAGTAATTTGATGCGGGAAATCGATTGCGCGCATTCCCGAAGCTTGAAAATGTTTTCCTGATTCAGGGAATAGAGTTGGTGTACGAGCGAAAAAAGAAATTTTTCGATTTTCGCGTCAATACATCAACTTCATTCCCTGAATCAGGAAATTTTATACTTCCTGTACTTTAATTCATCTCTACCGTAAAAACACTCAGCAGAAACCCTGTAAGAAAGTGTTATTAACTAATAAAAAATTTAATAAAACAACTCGGAAATTAGTTATATACGTGCAAT
Source organism: Acrobeloides nanus (assembly GCA_900406225.1). Lineage (NCBI taxonomy): Eukaryota > Metazoa > Nematoda > Chromadorea > Rhabditida > Cephalobidae > Acrobeloides > Acrobeloides nanus. The sequence continues at coordinate 16,451 of OZJO01000049.1, forward strand.
CCCGGACAAATTATGTCTTCACAAGTCAAAAAGACTAATAACATGCATGAAAATTTTCTATAGTCTAAAACTAAAAATTGGACAAATCAACAACACGGTGGGATTCGAACCCTCGACCTTGTGGCCACGAAGCCGCTGCTTTGCCACTGCACCACCGAGGCTCGTTGAAACGTCTTTCCAAACCAAGTACTAGTGCTTTTAAAAAAATTTAAAATCGAAAATTTTTGTAAATTTGCTTAAAATATAAAAAATTAGTAGGCTTATTTAAAAAATAAAGACGGCATTTTGTATAGCTCGACGAGACGAGCAGAATGACACAAAAATTATTCAATTTGAAAATTGTTTTGGGTTATTGAAACGAAAATTCTGATTCAGGGCTTTCGTTTCAATAACCCAAAACAATTTTCAAATTGGATAATTTTGGTATCATTTTGCTCGTCTCGTCGAGCTATAAAAAATGCCGTCTTTATTTTTTAAAGGATTTTTGAAAAAAATTCAAAAAAATGAAAAAATCGTCAAAATTCTGGCTTTTTATACATCCTGTACTTTCCATTCAGCATGAAAGTGTTATTATCTAATAAAGTTTAATAAAACAATTCGGAAATTAGTTATATACGTGCAATCCCGAACAAATTATGTCTTGCCACACAAGTCTAAAAGACTAACACGAATGAAAATGTTTATAGCCTAAAACTAAAAACTGAATAAATCAACAACAACCTCCCCTTTTCTTTCGATCTCACTATTCATCTTCATCTTCGGAGTTTGATTGTTTGTTTGTTGCAATAAAAAACAACGTTTCGAATAGGGCCTGTTAACGAGAAAAAAAACACGTGTGTATGTGTGACTTCTTCTATTCGGCGTTTTGTTTTCATTTTACAAACGAATGGTTTGCATTATTATTCTCGACAACGAGATGGAAAACAACCACTTATGTGAGAAGATTAGAGGAGTATTTTATTATGTTCGTTATAGAAATAGATGAAAAAAATTGGTCCTGCCCTTTTTGCGAGCATGTTGAATGAGAAGGCGCATTTATGCCAAACACTATGATCAGGCGTGAGATGAACGACCAACGGCAGCAGCAGCACTAAAAAAAGAGACAACAACACGAGGTTGAAGAAGGAGACATAAGGAAAAAGAGGACCAATTCAAAATGTGCATGAAAAATGGGCTACAAGAGGCATCAAAATAAACAGACCCACGAAAAAGAAAAAAGATGGAGTGATATAAATTTTTATGCTATCCCACAAGATGGAAGGAGAATGATACAAAATTTTGTTATATAATAATATCGAGAAAAGTGCGCATGCACTTTTCCCGATACTAGTTTAAAACAATTTGTGGAAAGAAAACGTCGAGAAACGTGTCTCATCATGCCTCCATTATTTTATATATTCGTGCGAGAGAATTGTTCGAGCTTTTTAATTTTTGGTTTTTGGAGCAGAGTAAAACTAAAGTCCATTTTCGCCAACGAAAAGTCCGGGAGCGATGGTCAAGTGGTCTAAGGCGCCGTCCGTCCGCAAGTTAAGCAACGTTAGCCCAGCATGTTCGATCCCGCTAGTGCAAAATTTTGATTTTCAAAAAAAATTTTTTGGAGCAAAAATTTTTTGCTACATTTTTTGTAAAAGAATTTTTTGAAAATCAAAATTTTTGCACTAGTGGGATCGAACCTGTAGGCCCAATGTTGCTTAACTTTTCAGATCGGACAGATGGCTTCTTTATCCACTCGCCAAGTAGCCGACATTTTTCGTAAGGCTAATCTTGAAAAACATTATATTTCATGATCTTCGAAATGTCACATTACTTAGTCCTACTATAGACACGAAGTTGAAAAAGTCCATATAGACCACATCTCTAAAAAGCCGGGGATATGAAATGCCTCCATTTCCGCTTGAAATAACAAAAAGTGAGAATGAGAAAAATCTCCACTACCTCTCACCAGGCCAAAGATTCAGAGCTTATAACTGGAATCCTCTTCTCGAGCAAAAACACATAAATAACAAAAAGCAGGCGGGTGTTTTTTGAGTAGATTTTAGCTATGGTGAAAAATTATTATTTGAAAGGCACGTAGACAATTACTATTCAATGGCATGAATGCTTCACAAATCTACATAAGTCCAAAAGTGCATCTCAACATGTAAATCGGAGATCACTCACTAGCATAATAGGAAAAGCTAAACAAGACGGATCAACAATTCATGTCTACCCACCACGCTTTAATAAACACATATAAAGTATATGTCTTCGCGACTGATCATTGTCTTACTATTGATCATTGTTCCAGCAAAAGTCGTATATTGCTGAAGATGTAGTTAGGAACTGATCATTGTCTTACTCCAAAGTCGTATTTTGCTGAAAGTGTAGGTAGGAAAGCTATTCTCACGTATATAATAAAAATAGCGGATTTTTGTTTTCCCCACAAATTTCTACTTAGCAGGACAGCAACAAGAATTCTTGGTGGACTCGGCATATACAATCTACACAGAATAAAGAATGTATTTAATATAAATTAGTGAATGGGGCTCTCTCTCTTCGTTAGAAGAAAATATAATGCCCGGAAAGGAGATGAATAATAGCGGTCTTTGTCTATAGTAACTTTTGCATGAGGCACGTATTTGATATCAAAATAAGTACTATATGTTTATGATTCAAGCATTCCCAGAAATGCGTGCTAATTTGACGTATGTTTGGATAACAAGCTTTTGATAGCTATAAAGTTATATTTCACGTGAGAAGTGGCTTTCAAATGCACAGAAAGGGAAAAAAGCATGACTTCAAGGTAAGAAAAATAAAAAATGTTACAACCTCTTCAAAAAAATTAAAAAGGTACTACTTCGGATCAACGACCGCAAATGACACAGGGTTCTAAAAATGGCGAAGAGAATGAAATGAAGAGGATGAAACGATACGAATGCAACGAAACCAAATTCAGGGTTTTCGTGTCAATATTCAGGCAAATTCAAACCAACAGGTTGGAACGATATGAATGAAACGATCGAATGAAACGACATAACTTTTCCATTAAGTTGTTTCATTCGTATCGTTCCATCCTGTTGGTTTAAATTTGCCTGAATATTGACACGAAAACCCTGAATTTGGTTCCGTGTCATGGTAACAAGAGAAACAATTTTTTTACTCAAACTCATATCCTTCAAAAAAAGAGTTACAATAGAAATTGTTCACATCGATGAATCTTCATTTAATCTCTTAGCTTTATAAACTTAAACAACTATTTAATCCAACGGAGAAAAAAGAAATCGTTCGTCCATTAGGATTGAATCATGCATTCCGATTCGATTACTACACCAACAACGGTTGTTTGGGCAAAATCAAGCTAGTACCAAGAAGCGCCTTTCAAGGAAATGCACGTTCGCTACAAATAGATGATTCGGGAGTTTTCCGATTCGCAATAAAATAAAAAGCGCATAAACACACATCAAGCGCGGCGATTTTTAATAAAAATAAGCATTTCGCTGAGAGAGCGAAGCCAGCTGAGGCAGTCAGCGCTATTTTATGCAATATAATAAATGTTATTAAAGCATCAAATATTTCATGTAACGAAGTATAATTAATTGAACCAAAGAACAATGATCGTGTTTCGAGAAAAGAAATTCAGATTTCTGTTCTATGAAAAAATATAGAGTGACTCAAAAATAGAAAAATACAAAATAAGAAAAGCTATATTTTTTAATCGGATTTGCTGACTGATCGAAATTTTAACACGATCATTTGGAGGCTCAGTAAGGTTAAAGGACCAGTTGAGTGGGAAAAAAATTGCCATGTTTTAAAATTGATATTCGGAAAGTTGATGAAAAATGGAGCATTTTTTGTTTTTACGGCATGTTCTGAATCGTTGTAGTTTTCGAGATAATTGCGTTTGAATTT
>OZJO01000049.1:20438-46408 GCA_900406225.1 Acrobeloides nanus
AGTCAAATTTTATTACCTTTTGCTAATTTACAGAATTTTCGTTACAAAAATTATTCATTTTTAAATTCATTCCGAAGGGAAAATTTCGTTTTATACCTGTTAGACGTCTTGCGATCTGAATATGTATAATTGTTTAAATATGCTATAAAAATAATGGACATTCACTGTTCTACAATTCGAGCAAAGTGTAAACTTTGCAGCAGCACTTCCGAAAAAAATTTTTTTTGAATTTTTGCAAAAATGACTTTCTAGGGGTAATTTTATGCGAAAAATCGATTGCGCGCATTTCCAAAGCTTGAAAATGCTTCCTTGACCCTAAAATTACCTCTAGAACGGTGATTTTAGAAAAATCTAAAATTTGCATATTTTCGCTTCAATACACACTCTTATTTCCCTGAATCAGGATCAAGGAAGCATTTTCAAGCTTCGAGGATGCGCGCAATTGATTTTTCGCATAAAATTACCCCTAGGAAGTCATTTTTGCAAAAATTCAAAAAAAATTTTTTCGGAAATGCTGCTGCAAAGTTTACCCCCTTTTAGAACTTATATGTCTTTGTCCATTCAAGGAGGAGGGCCGATTGAGAAATTGAGAAATGGTCAAAACTTGTTGGAAATTGCTTATTTATGCATATAAAGAGTTTCTCAATCAAAATCTCAAAAAATTTTGCTACGTCAATAGATTTTTGCATTTTTCATATATCAAAAATGATGTACTTCTTGAGACTAGGATATAACGACGAAAATTAACTGACATTTGATCATTTTTATTTCTAAAACATATTTAACTCTTCATTCTACGATTCTAAACATTTTTTATGATAAAAGCCTTTTTCCTTCTTTTTATAGACTTCATTGAAATTTTTGTTAATTTGTATCCAACTTCAAAAGAGTGTAACTCCTCATAGATAGTTCATGTTTGATTTTCTTTTCAATACACCCACCCCATTCCCTGAATCAGGGTCAAGGAAACGTTTTCAAGTTCGGGCATGAGCGCAATCGATTCCTTGCATAAAATTACTCCTAGACAGCCGGTTTTCCAGCTAAAATTCAAATAATTTATATTTTCGCTTCAATACACACATTTCTTCCCCGAATCAGGATCAGAGAAGCGTTTTCACGCTTTGGGAATGCGCGCAATCGATTCCCCGCATAAATTAGCCATAGGCAAAAATTTTTATCTGTTTTTGGACAAAGCAAAAAGAATTAGCTTCGAGCCGGATCGAACTCGCGGGTCCAAAACCATTTAACTTGCCAGATCGGATGAAATCGCTCATAACTGGGGTCGGGAAGTTTTGTATAATATCTCTTTTTGAAACAAACTATACTTGATTTTGAGAAAACCTATCGATGACATTATATGTCAATAAATGTTTGATAGATCACATGGCTCGATGGTCTAGTGGTATGATTCTCGCTTCGGGTGCGAGAGGCCCCGGGTTCAATTCCCGGTCGAGCCCAATTTTTTATGGAAAATATCATGTGCTTGCAATCACTGTCCTCGAAAATCTTTTAATATTAAACGAGAAATATCTGTTTGTGTCAAAATTCATGATTTGAAACTGTGTCAACTATTTTATTATTAAATACTATGAATGTATGTACATATCACACCGGTAGAAAGACTGATAGAACAATGAGCTGAGCAATCGAGAGATCATTCGGATGATATCATAGAGAGAGGTCCACATATCCAATTACTGCCTAGCTATAGTAAATATAGGGCTGGATTCTCGGCGGAGTAATCTGCGAGAATCTCATATAATGCCCGTCTGAGCCAAGCTCACCCATATCCATATGACGGCTATCCGAGTCGAGGTACACTAAATATGTAAAGATTGACAAAAATTCGATTTTTGACAAAAAATCGAATTTTTGCCAAAAATAGAATTTTTGTCAAAAATCGAATTTTGGCCCAAAATTCGATTTTTTTAGCCAAAATTCAAGTTTTGGAAAAAATTCAATTTTTAGACAAAATTAGATTTGTTGGCCAAAATTTCGAAAAAACCTCCTATGTAGTTATTTTGATGAAAAATTAAAAAACTTGAAAATTTTTGAAAAAATCACAAAATTCTCATTTTTTAAAAATTATTCTGTAGATGTAAAATTGTACATGACTACTAGCAAAAACCCTACAAAAACATACTTGGACTAGTATGATTACTGCCAATCAGCGAGCTCAATTCGGCAGATTTAGCTGGCTCCAAGCGGACAACTTTTTCCGCTCGGTCCTCTCTTGATTTGGCTCTACATTGCTGACAAATACACGCCAATAGCAGTAAAATGATCCCTGTCGAGGCGGATAAAAAGAAATACAGCAAAGTCTTTTCTTTATTTTCTAAAATTTCTTTTTGATACAAACTTCAACAGTACACGGCGAACTGTTTGGGATAAAAACCAAACAAAACATAGCGGCCGAATGGTTAGGACTCTAGGTTTGCAGTTTCTACTGGATGGTTCGAATCCAATTATTTTAATTTTTTTTGTCTTTCTATTAAAAAAAGAAAGACGGCAGCTCGCTAAGGGGAATACCAAAATTATCCAATTTAAAATTTTTTTGGGTTATTGAAACGAAAACATGAATCAAGGTTTTCGTTTCAATAACCCAAACCATTGTTCAAATTTGATAATTTTGGTGTCCTTTTATTCGTCTAGCGATCAAAAATGTCGTCTTTCCTTATTTTAAAAATAGAAAGGCAAAAAGTTAAAAACAATTGGATTCGGGTGGGATTCGAACCTTCCATTAGAAGCAGAAAATCTAGAGTCCTAACCATTCGGCCACCATGTTTTGTTTGGTCGCCACTTTTTATGCAAACCGATTCGCCGTGAGTATATACCTTTTAAGAATTCCACAAGCACTAAAAAGTCATGGGCTACTCCGACAGCGTTGGGCAATCGTTGTTCATCTGCTTCGTCTTCTCTAGCTGGATGTATTCGAATATTCTCATCCGGATAATCAGGATGAACTTCAACATGTGACGGCGGACGATGCACGATATCCGATTGAGTGAAAGCTGCTAAAACCATTGTTTGAAAATAGAGTATTGAAATGGTGGGTACACAAAAGCTGCCTATCTATAAACATACCATCATTTCTTAAAGATTCATGGCTACGGCTATCTAAATGTAGCATGGTTGGCCTATACATCACTGGAGCTTCATCCTTCACCATACTCGTTTGAAAGTTTGTATTCTTGTGAAGGCCGACGACGCTGTTTAATTCCTAAAGAATGAATTTTCAAATTATACAGGGTGGGCCAAAAAAGTGGCTGTTTTTTATTTTTTGGGAGCCGGAAATTTATTTTTGTAAAAAATGAGTCCTATAGGGGTAATGTTATCGATTGCGCTCATTTCCAACGCTTGAAAAGCGCTTCCTTGATCTTGAATCAGGGAAATAAGAGTGTATTGAAGCGAAAATCGAAAAGTGTATTGAAGCGAAAATGTAAATTATTCAAATTTTAGCTGGAAAACCGGCTGGTAATTTTATGCGGAGAATGATTGAGCATTCTCAAAGAGTTAAAAAGCTTCCCTGATCCTGATTCAGGGAAGGAATGGGTGTATTGAAGCGAAAGTGTAAATTATTCGAATTTTTTAGAGAATGCGTGCACTCGATTCTCCGCATGAAATTACCCTTAAACAACTGGTTTTCCGGCTAAAATTTGAATAATTTACATTTTCGCTTCAATACACCCATTCCTTCCCTGAATCAGGGTCAGGGAAGCGTTTTCACACTCTGGGAATGCGCGCAATCGATTCTCCGCATCAAATTACCCCAAAATTTTTTATCCGTTTTTGGACAAAACAAAAAGAATTGGCTCCGAGCGGGATCGGACCCGCGGACCCAACGTTGCTTAACTTGCCAGATCGGACGGGATCGCTCCTTACTCACTTTTAAGAAAGTTGTTTGAATTATGGATTTGAATGGGCTTTACAAACTTACATTTTTAAGTTCTTTCATCGAGTCCAAGTTGCCTTTGATAGCGGCTTCACTGAACACTTCGTCGTTGACTAACAAAGAAAAATAACAGTTTATTCGAGAAAATTTTTTATTTTAATGCTTACCACACATGAAGATCAGGCTGAGATATTTTTGCACCTCATTTTCACATGGGTTACCCAAGAAGTGGTCATTCACGGCGATGGTGCACTCGGTTTGCGCATGGCATTTTTCGAGAATTTGTGGAAGAACATCCGCAACACAATCTACAAATTTTTTTATCAACAAAGATATAATAATGATATAACATGAATGGCCAGCGTCCTAGCCACTAGGCCATATATAGTTAGAGTATATACAGGATGAAGCAAAAAGTGCACATTTTCTAAGCATGAAAAATTATCTTGACCCTGATTCAGGGAATGGAGTTGGTGTACGAGCGAAAAAAGAAAATTTGTCAATTTTCGCGTCAATACACCAACTTCATTCTCTGAATCAGGGTAATTTTTTCATGCTTAAAAAATGCGCGCAATCAATTCCCGCATAAAATTACCCCCGGATAGGTGCTTTCCAAGCGAGAAAAGAAAAATTTTCGATTTTCGCGTCAATACACCAACTCCATTCCCTGAATCAGGGTCAAGGAAGCTTTTTCATGCTTCGGGAATGCGCGCAATCGATTTCCCCGCATAAAGTTACGGGTCATTTTTTCCACAAAAAAAAATTTCCGGCCTCAAAAATCACAAAAATGCACTTTTTTGCCTCACCCTGTAGTAAAACTCAAAAAATTTTTAGCGAATTTTACGCAAAATTCACATCGAGGTGACAAAAATTAATATCAATGTTTATTTCTGAGTGTTATTGTAAGCTGTATGGAGATTCCTGGTCCAACTGCAGATGTGTGTTCGGAGAGTAGTGAAAAAGGCCGAAAGCACAATGTAATTGTTTTGTCGTTTCCGTTCTTAGCATGTGCCTTAATTAGGTTAAGTCGGCCCCCCTCTCTGGAAACGAACGAGGTCAACATGAAGATTAATGCTAAATGAACAACATTTTCTTAGTGCATGTTTTCGTGCTAATAACAACACATAATTAGTCATGGAATAAGAATTTTGGACATAGGTTCTAATGAAATGAAGAGGATGGAACGATACGAACGAATGAAACGATATAAAAGAACGAAACCAAATTCAGGGTTTTCGTGTCGATATTCAGACAAATTCGAATGAAGCGATCGAATAAAACGATACAAATGAAACGACACAAACGAAACGACATGAATGAAACGACCCAATGAAACGAGATAATGGAACGAAGCCAAATTCAGGGTTTTCGTGTCAATATTCAGACAAATTCAAACCATTTCCGGACGCCGTCTGGAAATGAAATCGTGTTTATTCGTATCGTTTTATTTGATCGTTCCACAAATGAAACGATTAAATAAAACGATACGAATAAACACGATTTCATTTCCAGACGGCGTTCGGAAATGGTTTGAATTTGCCTGAATATTGACACGAAAACCATGAATTTGGTTTCGTTCCATTATATCGTTTCATTCATATCGTTTTATTTGATCGTTTCATTTGTATTCGTTCCATCTGTGTTCGTTTCATTCGTATCTTTTCAAACTTTAAAAATTTTCGCATCTATACAATTTTCATTTTTTTTCATATAACTTTCAAGTCATGTCGACAATATAAATTTCACCCTCACTTTATTATTCTTTCGATGATTATTTATGGAGCCACCGAAGAAATCGACCAGTGGCCAAAAATAGCCATAAAGACCGTCCGAAGGCCTCAATAAAAATTTATGATTAGTCAAAAGACAGTGCGTATTTGTGGAAGAAACGAAAATTTGTTAGCGGTTTCTAGTAAAAAAGAGAAGTAACGTAAACGTTTCGGCTCGCATAAAAGGGTCAAAGATGCGCGAAAAAGAGTAGCAAGGAAATTTGTACTCAATTCTCAGTTGCGCAATTTCGGCAATCTTTTGATGATTTTTTATGGAAACAAGTTTATTTGCTAAAAAAACATATAGCCGGTTTCAGCGCCAACTATAAAAAAAGCTGGACCCAAAATCCGAAGTCGGCATTCCGTCCTATCTGGCAAGTTAAGCAAAGTTGGGACTATCATAAGTTCGATCCCCATCCGCTCTCTGTGTCCGAATTCGATAAAAATTTTTGTATATGTGTATGAGAGCCTAAGCACAAGCCTAAACCTAAGCTTAAGCCTAAGCCCAAGCCTAAGCCCATTTGTATGGGACATCACCTTTGGAAAACCAATCCGGTGGAAAAAAAGTTGCCAATTTTTGTAAAGTTCATGAAAAATGGAGCATTTTTTGTTTTTGCGGTAAATTCTGAACCGTTGTCGTTTTCGACGATAATTGCATTTGAAGTTGGTGATTTTTGAAATTTTGTGTATTACAACGAAAACTTGCACCTGAATCGTGAAAGGTTAATTCTTGCCCTGAATCAATAAAATCTGTATATTGAGAAGAAATAATTCGAAATCCTTGAACATTTAGGAAAAAATAAGTACAACCTATGGAAAATTTTTATTTTTTTATAAATTTTTCCTATGGGAAAAAATTTTTATTGGTTTTTTCCATTATGTTCATTTCCGGCGTTCGGAAATCGTCCGGTTTGAATTTGCCTGAATACTAACACGAAAACCCTGAATTGGGTTTCGTTCCATTATGTCGTTTCATTCGTATCGTTTTATTTGATCGTTTCATTCGTATCGTTTAAAACCTTTTGTTTCATTTCGTTTCATTCGAGTCTATGCCCCTATCGTTTAGTAGTTCCCTCAATTGTTACTTTTTATCTATCTTATGCACACTGGCCATATGTTGCCTTTGTCTTTTTTTACAATAATAGCCACTTGGGCAGTTCTTAGCCAGTCTTGACCTTAAAAATCCCCAAAATTGGATGACATTGTTTTTCTTAATCCAGATTGTCTTTTCTATCAGAAAATTTTGAAATGTTCACTAAAAAATTTGTCCACATAAAATCCAAAAATTATGCGAAATTTTATCCGGTATCGAGATCCTTCGAAGACAAATTCGGCCTAGAAGTCAATTAGAGTTAATCCTCCATTTTGGGCACTAAATCCGTGCGCTAAGGCGAGATGAAGGAAAAGTGTGCGTTGCACGCTTGGCCAGTCCTCAATACTTATGTAATGGTCTTACCGCCAGCCGTTCCTTTCCTCCATTTCCCCCTAATTCACGACCATTCAGAAAATAAGAGAAGGGAAATTAGTTAGCCAGGAAACTGCGCCGCGCAAATTGTAAACAGAAACCGGGCCAGAAATGGACTTAAGTTGTGTATAGACTAGGAAAATTATATGCCATAATTTTGTGGCAATTTTTATTTCAGCTTAGGGAGGTCATCCAGAATGTCACGTAACTAAAAGGGGGAGGAGGGGTCTGAGAAAAAATCACCAAAAATCACGGGGAGGGGTCAAAGGAAAAGTTACGTAATATCTTCTGATGATGAAGAACCATATGATTTGGAACAAGAAAAAACACAAATTTCGGACCAAGTTCCCCTGGTTGCCGCCACTTAACGTTGAAAATGGTGAAAATTCGATTTTCTCGAGAACTGAACAAATATATCCCCATGCATCCCTGCGTGGTCGCTAACATTTTCCATTTCTCGAGAAAATCGAATTTTCACCATTTTTCTGCGGTTTTCAGGTTATGGGGGGGGGGGGGGGTGCGCGCAATCGATTTTTCGCATAAAACTACCCCCAAATATGTCATTTTAAAAAAATTTTAGAAAAATTTTTTTTCGATTGTTGACCCTGGGGTGACCCCCTTGATCTAAATCTATTTCTTCCTGCTCAAATTTTTTATACGAATTTTGCCACACAACAATAGACGAAAAGAAATATGGGCAATTTTGAGGAATATTCTGCAATTTGTCCAAATGATTTATGCCTCCTCTTTTCCTATCTCGAGACCCTCTCTTCCAGCGACAAAAACGAACAACAGAAAAGCATCTCTCTCCTCAACGGTAATTTACAATTTTTCCTCCCAAATGACCCATTAAATGTGGCAACAACCGAGCATAGCTCAATGGTCGAATGAATTTTTTTGTGTGCGCGAAAACTAACCCTGTGTGACGGGAGTCTTGAGCGGACAATGCATTTCAGCTTGGCCATTCACTGTCCGACCATAGTTCGCGGAATAGATGGCCAGGCGTTTGTTCGACTTGCAGCTCAATTGCATGTTCGTGCCTTCGCAGAAATTTTGGTCTTCGAATGAAACTGAAATGGAAGGAAATACAGTTATTCAAGAAACAGTAATGTAGCCAGACCCCCGGCTACGTGGGGCACTTGTTTGGTGAAATTTTTTGGACAAAATATGTGGATTTTTCGTCAAAAATTGAAAAATTCGTCGAAAATTGAAAATTTCGTCAAAATTACAAAATTCATGAAAAATTCGTCAAAAATTGAAAAATTCATTTCTTGTTAAAACTGTGTCGTCAAAAATCAATATTTTCGGTTCTAATTTTTAAATCGACTTAGATTATGACGAATTTTTCAATTTTTCATGAATTTTTTAATTTTGACGAATTTTTCAATTTTTAACAAATTTTTCAATTTTTGATCAATTTTTCAATTTTCGACGAATTTTTCAATTTTTCATGAATTTTTAAATTTTTAACGAATGTTTGAAAAATGTCAATTTTTGACAAGTTTTTGATTTTTGACGAATTTTTCAATTTCTGACCATTTTTCAATTTTTGACAAATTTTGCAAATTTTAAACATTTACTCGCCATTTTTGACGATTTTTGGTGAAAAAATTGAAAAAAACATCAGGAAGGACCCAAAATTTTCCCTTAGGAAAATTTTTTAAGTTTTTCAAGAACAGGGGCACTTGTCACCCCCTCCCTTCTGTGGCTGTGCCACTGTCAAGAAAATAAGTAGAGTCTTACTTGGCTTGCATTTATATGATATTTGAAGATATTTTGAAGTGTTTGGACATGGGTCGTGATCGAAGAACGATGGTTTGACCACAATTCTACACTTTCGCTTGTTTCGGCATAAGTCAGTGATTTTCTAAAAAAGCTTCATTTAATTTCAAATTTTTAGGCTTGGGCATAGGCCTAGGCTTTAGGCTTGGGCTTAGTCTTAGACTTAGGTTTAAGCTTGGGCTTGTGCTTAGGCTCTCATACACATAAGCAAAATTTTATCGGATTCGGACATAAGCATACATGGGCAAGCAGGGGGGTACTGAACCCCAAAATACGAATTGATCCCAAAGGTTACTGTCGACCCAAAAAAACGTCACAGGCGAAAAAGTCGAAATACGAATTCGTATACGAATTTTCACAACGAATTCAGTCTGGGCGGCTTCCCAAATACGAATTGGTCCATTAATTTTTCCGCCGATACGCCGAATTAGAGGGGTACAGTACCCCCCCCCCCCCCCCTTGTCCATGTATGGACATAAGGGAGCGGAATGTTCGTTATATGTTTAGATTCTCCTGGTCACAATTCATCTTCCTGTTTTTTGTGGATTTTTTTTCTTGTTAGCATCACTTTTTTTCAAACTCATTTTATATTAGCTGCAAAGAACAATATATATATAACACAGCTCTGAATGCAGTCCGATCATCCCTTGGAAGAGGACCATTATTCAAAAAGTTTTCACGAGTCCTTTGGCCATTGTCAGTCTTTTAGAGTCTCGAGAGAGTGGCGATAACGACAAGACAAATTGATACAAACATTGTAATGTGCTGGAGTAAGGCTGCGAAGAAAAAAACATGTGCTAATCACTGGATTTTTTATCGAGAAAAGCTATTAAACGGCAAATTTTATGAGCAACATTGAAAAGTCTATGTGAGACATTTTATCGGGAAATTTTGATATCTTTCGCTTCAATATACTAAAAAGTAGTACAGGGTGTATAAAAAAACCCGCGATTTTTTCATGTTTTTTCGAGCCAAAAATTTTTTTCAAAAATGACCCTAGAGCTAATTTTATGTGAGGAATCGATTGCGCGCATTCCGAAGCTTGAAAAAGCTTTCCTGACCCTGATTCAGGGAACTAAGAGTGTGTATTGAAGCGAAAATATAAAAATTTTGAATTTGAAAACCATCGTTCCTGGGGTTATTTTATACGAGGAATCCAAAAAACATGTTTCCGAGTCGAAAAAATGCTTTCCTGAATCAGGGTAAGCATGTGTAATAACAAGAAATTAACTCAAATTTTTCTTTTCAAAAAATGTCCTTATTTTTATTCTTCCGGACTTGACATCCCTGGGATAATTTTATGCGAGGAATCGATTGCGCGTATTCCCGACGCTTGAAGTGCTTCCCTGATTCAGGGGAATGGGTGTTTTGTATTGAAGCAAAAATCGAAAAATTTTTGGGTTTCTTGTCTCAAAATCATCTTCCTGGGGGTAATTTTATGCGGAGAATCGATTCCAGGTAAATTAGTACATGTTCGATTTTCGTTTCAATACACTCTTATTTCCCTGAATCAGGGCCAAGGAAGCATTTTCAAGCTTCGAGAATGCGCACAATCGATTTCTCGCATGAAATTACCTCCAGAAATATGATCTTGAGGGAGAAATTTCAAAATTTTTCGATTTTCTCTTCAATACACACATCTATTTCTCTGAATCAGGGTCAAGGAAGCGTCTTCAAGCTTCGGGAATGCGTATAATCGATTCCTCACATCAAATTAGCCATAGGAAAACTCGTGGCTATAGTTGAAAATTTATTTTTTAATTTTTTAAAATTGTCAAAAAAATTTTGTTTCCAATTTTTCGAAATAATTTTTTTGTTGTTGGTGAATCAATCTCGGAAAACTAGCTTTGTGAAAATTTTACGCTCAACCGAATGGATTATAAACAATTCCAGTTTATGGAATTTGAAAACTCAATCGCTTGTCAGAACGATGAGCACGATCTCTCTCTCTTTCACTCTTTGTTTAAAATACCCATACTTTTCAATAAATCCCAAAATTTCCTCGTAAATAACATTTGCACCTGTTGTCAACCCTAAGATCGAACCCTTCAAATGCGACACGAACTTTCCGTTCCATTGTCACATTTCGTTTCAAACTTGTTGTTAAATCCCCTGATATGCCAACTGTTCCACCAAATAGGCTTGATCACGAGGCTATTCCACTTTTTGCTTCGCTTCCCGATCAATTGTCCACACATTACCCTAGGAATTATCCACTGGTCATCTGTACGATCGAATTCGAAAGAAAAAGAAGAAAAAGATGGATCGTATCGGATTTTGCTCCTGCTAATCGGGTCAATCAAAACTCTCTTCGTTCTCGATCAAAGGATTAGGTTACGACCATTTATCAATTGATGTTGTCGGCAATTTGTCAGATAGCGGCAATCCAAAAAAGAGGTAGAAGAAAAGAAACACCACAAAAAGAGATGTAAACGGTCCGAAAACAATGGGTTGATCGGAAAGGAGATTTTTTTTGTTCAGAGGGCGCAAAAATCGGTCAGATGTTGTGTAAAAAAAATAGAAATTACAACAAAAAAAGATGCAAAATGTGAGAAAAGGCTAAATTTGTTCCAAAATTTATTTTTTTACAAATTGCCGGGAAAATGGTACTCTTAAAGGGACCCAAAATAACGTGAAATTAAAAAAAAATTTTCTAAAAATGAATTCCTATAGGGGTATTTTTTGCGAGGAATTGATTAGTGCATTCCCGCAGCGTGAAAATGTTTTGTTGAAACTGATTCAGGGAAGAGAGATATATGTATTGAAACGAAAATGAGCTTGCCAACCTAGCTAGTAGACTGGAAGGCTGGCAAGCTAGTGGTCTAACTAGCTAGTAGGATGGCAAGCTAGTAGGCTGACTAGCTAGTAGGCTAGCAGGCTGTATGCTGGCTAGCTAGTAGACTGGCAAGCTAGTAGGATTGTAAGCTGTACTCTCCAAAATCCATATTTACCGAATCAAGGTCAGGGAAGAGCTTTCCCCGCTTCGGAAATGCGTGTAATCGATTCCCCACCTAGAAAAACTTCTAGAAAACCTGTTTTCCTGCAAAATTTTGTTCATTTTCGTTTCAATACACATATCCCCTTTCCCCGAATCAGGAAAGCATTTTCACGCTGCGGGAATGCGCAATCGATTCCCCAAAATCGAATTTTTGCGAAAAATCAAATTTTTTGTGAAAAATTAAATTTTTGAACTTGTCTAATTCTTTCCCTTGTTATTGTGTTGTTCTTGAAATTGAAGCCGGATAGCAAATCATTTGCGTTCAATTTTCGAACACCGACATTTTATGAATTTTCAAGTGTTGGTTGAATAAACGCCAGCCGGAGCGAGCCAGATAGAAAGGGATAGAGAGTGCCGTGAATGGAATAAATGAAGAGTGTGGCCTCTAAATGGACCTCTAAATGGCCACCTTTGAGGATGGCTCGTCAGCATAGAGTCGTTATATCGGTTCGTTGGATGCGGCGAAAAGGTTGCGTGTTCCTTCGCTTAGGCTATGGATTTCATAAGGCATTGCTTAAAAATTCGCACGGAATTAATTGAGTCGTTGAAATCGAATGAAGTGAAATGGCTAATTTCAATTCGTAAAATTGCAAGAAAACAAATCTCAACATTTTAGAACTCATTCGTTGAAAAAATGACCTAAATAAGAGTAATTTAATGCAGGGAATCGATTGCGCACATTTTCTAAGTATGAAAAAATTATCTTGACCCTGATTCAGGGAATGTAGTTGGTGCATTGACGCGAAAATTGAAATGTTTTCTTTTTTCGCTCCTACACCAACTCCATTCCCTGAATCAGGGTTAAGGAAGCGTTTTCATGCTTCGGAAATGCGCGCGATCGATTCCCCGCATAAAATTACCCCTATATGAGTCATTTTTAGTAAAAAAATTTTCCGGTCCTAAAAAATTTTTCGAGTCCAAAAATCACAAAAATGCACACTTCTTTACTCACCCTGTAAATGACTTTTACCACAAAATTCAAATTTTTCACAAAAAAATTCAATTTTTACCAAAAATTTCGAATTTTTAACAAAAAATTTTCACACAAAATTCAAATTTTTTGGTAAAAATTGAATTTTTGAGAAAATTTGAATTTTTTGTGAAAAATTGAATTTTTTTGTTAAAAATTCGAATTTTTTGGTAAAAATTGGATTTTTTTGTGAAAAATTGATTTTGTGTGAAAAATTGAATTTTTTGGTAAAAATTGAATTTTTGTGAAATTTTTTTGGTTTTTGGTAAAAATTGAAAGTACTTTGCCTTTCTCTATTCTTGGGTCCCTCTCCTTTACATTTATAAGTTGATTGAGTTTCAAGAAAATTGGATTTTGCAACGAAAATTTGAATAACTGACAAATTGTTTCATTCCTTGTCTTCCTCATTCATTTCAATTTTACTTAAAGCATAAGTGTTTCGCGCACTCTTCCGGAAATGATTCATGGTTTGTCGAATCGAAGAATGGAAGTGACCATGGGCCAAGAAAGACCGGAGGAGGCTCATGCTCAAAAACCTTCATACTCATTTCAATCCCTTGAGAAATTGCTGGGCAGTCCCGAAATTAATTGGCTCGGCTCGACGACAACGGTGTTATTGGCAAGCTGTCAACGGCACAGACTCACAAGCACTCTTCCCTGCGTCTATTGGAATTACCGAAAACTACACAGGCCGTTTTAATTTTAGGCAAAACGGCTAGAGACGTACGCTTTCTATTTTTGGATGCCGAAAATAATTTGAGTAAAACGAGCACGTGAGCTAAGTAAAAATGGAGATTTTTTCGACAATTTTTTGTGTTTCCTTATAATCAAATCAGTGAAATGTGAAAGAACCGTTAGGATGAATCGGTTCCGGTTCCAAAGTTGGTTTTCCAAAATTTAAGGATTCCAGTACTCCAGTCCCAAGAAACCGTTTGCTAATGGTTCCGGTTCTCCAAAAAATTTTTTTAGGTGATAGCTGATGGAAAATCCCGAAAATCCCACCAAGGTGCATGCCGAAAAATCCTATCTTGGCCAAGAGGTCGATCCGGGGATCTAACACTACTAAAAACCAACCGCGTGTGCTTCGGCAACATCACAACTGGTATCCTCATTCTTGATCGGCCCAATCCCAGGTAGCGGACACAACTCCGAGCTTGGCACCAATCTCCCGTAAAACGAGTTCTCCACCAAAATATGGGTATTCCTCGGACAATGCAATGTAATCTTTTCATTTTCACAGGCTTGTACCAAATTATTCTTCAAGCTTTCCAGCATCAATGCTAAAATAGTTGTGTGAAATTTTTTATATTAGCTTATATTAAGGCTACATGTTTTCATGCTTAGTTGCGCATTCGAAAGGAAATGCGCACAGCTGTGTGTGTATGTCTATGTTTGGGGCATAAATTTACCCATTTTGCATTTTTGGCGCGTTTTTGCGAGAAATATGACACTATTTTAAGCCATGTAGCAATCCATGAGTCAATGAACCGAGCATAACAAGCATTTTCGCTAATGAAATTCTTTGCAATTAATCCGGGTGGAAAATCAAGATTTATTTATGTCGCAATATACGATGATTTAAGGTTGTGGAAATTAGTAGTCGATTTAAAAATTAGAACCGAAAATGTTGACAAAAAATTCGTCAAAAATCGAAAATTCGTCAAAAATTGAAAAATAGAAAAACCCGGCACTGAAAATCATACAAATACAGTCAACTCTCAATTTAGTGTCACCCCAGAGAGGGGTTACTCAATCGAGTTTGACTATATTTATACTTTTGCGATGCATCCCTGCGTGGTCGTGTTGGCGGGAAAATTCTCGGGACGGATTCACTAAATCTAGATGCCACTAAATCGAGAGTTGACTGTACTAGTTCGAATTAGGAACCCCACCAAAAAATTTTCAAAAATACCCTTATTATTTTTATGCGTAGAATCTAAAAAATACTCAAAAGTTTTCCTACTACTACTTCTTCTACTTCTACTACTACTTCTTCTTTTTCTTCTACTACTTCTACTAAAACTACTACTACTACTTCTTCGACGTCTACTACTACTACTTCTTTTGCTGCTACTACTTCTTTTTCTTCTACTACTTCTACTACTACTACTTCTACTACTACTTCTTCTACTACTTCTACTACTACTTCTTTTTCTTCTACTACTACTTCTACTACTACTACTTCTACTAAAACTACTACTACTACTACTTCTTCTTCTACTAAAACTACTATTACTACTACTACTTCTTCTACTACTACTTCTACTAAAACTACTACTTCTTCTACTACTACTTCTACTAAAACTACTACTTCTTCTACTACTTCTTCTTTTTCTTCTACTTCTACTACTTCTACTAAAACTACTACTACTACTTCTTTTTCTTCTTCTACTACTACGACTACTACTACTGAAAACGCTTTCTTATGCATGAAAATGGATTTTTTCTCTTCAAAACACTGTCAAATTGGCATGTGATTCTTGTTAAAACTGTAGCCGTAAAGAGAGGGTCGTGTTTAGAAAATTTCTCAAGATTCTTCAATTTTCGCCCGTTTCAAAAATTACATTAAAAATCTTTCGATCCGTAGTGCCAGCCTATAGTATGCATAATTTCAGCTGGCCTTCGTCCTTTGTCCGACAAAAGGGATTATCCATCGGAATATAAAAGAAAGGGAGTGGAATCCCGCCGAGTTTACGAAACATCCCGTTATATTAAAATAAGTCTTGAAAATATTATATAACTTTTTCGCGAGCCCAATCGATCACATTTGTTTCTCAAATTTTTGACAGCTATTAAGATCGATTCATGCTGATTTGTATTTCCGGAAGCCGATCAGTCATAATTTTTGAGCATGAGACTCATCACAAAAGAAATCAAACATGAAACAGTTGTTTTCCTACTACATTAAAGAGGGAGGGCCGATCAAGGCGAGTTATCGCAAAATATTTTGGAGCTAGTGGCGAAAAGGGGCCCGAGTGCCCATCGTAAAATTTGAACGTTCCAAAATCACTTTCAATTGTTGATTTTGCTTTTTTGTGGTGGAATTTTAATATATTCTTCATATTAAAGGGGGCTGAAAGTTACGGCGGGTTATCGACACAATGAAAAAACCTAAGTAAAAACCGTATTTTCCATCCGTTTTCTATGATCTTTTTTTCAGTTATAGAGAATCGATCATGGGTAATCCAAAAATGATGACGGTTTTGCCTGAAAATCAGGTTTTCGTGTCGAAATTCTAAATTTTTTGTAATTTTATGAGAAAATTATGAGTAATACGAAAAATATTTCCGCTGAATTCACAGGAAAACTTCTTGATCTGTAAACAATATCGTAGTGCATGAGAATTGGTATTTTGAAATAATTTTCTCCCGTCTAGCTATAAAAATGTTAAATGAAAATTTCATTAAACATTTTTTATAGATGATTGACTTTTCTTGTCTCATTTAAAAGACCAGGCCACTCAGTTATAATCATATGAAAAAATGATATATTCGGAAAGATCATGAAAAATTGAGCATTTTTTGTTTTTACGGCATCATCTGAATCGTTTTCCCCATCGAGATAAATGCATTTGAAAATATGAATTTGTGTACATGTTTTCGTTGTAATAATTAAACTTTTTTGAATTTTTGCGGAAAAATCGTGAAAAATAGCATGAATTGACAGAGAATTTTATTCTGAACAACTTTGCTAATTTACGTTCGCGTAAAAAATATTTTATCTTATCAAAAATGCACAATAAGTTTAAATGTTTGAATTTTTGTATATTGAAACGAAAACCCTGAATGAATTTNTGCTATTTTTTCACAATTTTTCCGCAAAAAATTCAAAATGTTTGATTATTACAACGAAAACATGTACACGAATTCCTATTTTCAAATGCATTTATCTCGATGGGGAAAAAAATTCAGATGATACCATAAAAAAAGCTCAATTTTTCATGATCTTTCCGAATACATCATTTTTTCATCATATTGCAACTGATTGGCCTGGTCCTTTAAACTTATGACTATACATGGACAAGGGGGGAAGGTACTTGGGCAAGGTAGGGGGGGGAGGGAGCGTCCGATGAGAGGGTCCCCCGGCTAATTTGGCGACTTTTTTTTTTGGTCGACACGCCCCGTCGAAAATTTCTTATGTAAATCTTTATAAGCAAGAGTAAACCAGCGCTAAAATATTTTGAAAATGCTCTAAAATTACGGGGACCCGAGTGAGTGGGTTGGGGGGACCCCCTAACTTGGACTTCGTCCGGCCGATTGAGAGGGTCCAACTAATTTTGGGTCGATGAGTGAGTGGGTTGGGGGGGGGGAGGCTCCCCCCTTGCCCGCGTATGGTACCCCCCCCCCTAATTCGTCGTATCGGGGGAAAAATTGATGGACCTATTCGTATTTGGGAAGCCGCCCAGACTGAATTCGTTGAGAAAATTCGTACTTGACATACGAGTTCATAAAACGAATTCGCAAAATAATTTTTCGCTGTCGACGTTTTTTTTGGTCGACAGTAACCTTTGGGACCATTTGTATTTTGGGGCTTAGTACCCCCTGCTTGCCCATGTATGCTTATGACTATTACAGGGGGACACAATCGATTCTATTTATAAGCTACGTACTGTTGACCAGATTTTCTTGAATTTTTTATATTTACAAGCGTACAAAAGGGCACACGGACGGAGTCTTCTATTTATAAGTGAAATCGCATAAATAATATGGCATATAAGTTAACTTTGTGGGAGTTTGTCTTCAACCACAACGAATGGGAAGATGCAATCAGCCGTTGTAATAACAAAACCATCAATGAATGGCGTATGGAAGTCAATTCTTCTAGTGTTCTCGTTGGAACTATATATGTCGTCATAGGTATTATATTTATGGTGAGTATTTGGTTCAAAAGCTCCGACTTCATCTGGGGTCGAACAGGAATGCCGCTGTGCCATAACTGGTCCAATGACCAAAAACGGGACAATCGAGCATAGGACGCAGAACAGCAAAAATGGCCGGAACGGAAAACAAGAATTACTAGCTTTAAAAAATTTAAAAATTAATTTCCAGCAAGCTTTCAAGCAAAAATAAAAACGCTAACATTTTCCATTTCTCGAAAAAAAAATCGAATTTTCACCATTTTTCTGTGGTTTTCAGGTTGCGGGAGTGCACGCAATCGATTTTTCGCATAAAATTACCCTAAATGGGTAATTTCCAGAAGAAAATTTTTTGTCGAGTTTAGTCAACGTTAAGTGGTGGTAACCAGGGGTTCAAATTTAGAGTGGCTACCGCCACTTATTTCCCCTGGTTACCGCCACTTAAAATTTCTTTGTTGAAATTTTGACCACGTCAATTGACAATCCAAAAGGGAACTTGCTCCGAATAATTTTACAAATGTAAATTTACATAATTTACGTAAATTTACGTAAATTATGTAAAATATTCGTTTAATACGAAAAATCGCCATAACTTTAACAGGTTAACGTTTCAGGCATCCATTCTTCCCCTTAGAACCCCCACATACCTCTAACTTTTAACGAGGAACATTTCTTAATGAGAAATTCTGAAAATATTCTGGTTTTTCAGTAGCCTCTGGTTCTTCGGTATCATTCGAAAAATCGCCATAACTTTAAAACAGAGTTTTTTCAGAATTACTCGTTGATGTTCCTCATGAAAAGTTAGGGGGTAGAAGGTCCTAGGGGAAGGAATGGCGCAAATTTGGAGGCCTGAAACGTTAAGCTGTTAAAGTTATGGCGATTTTTCGAGTAACACTGAAAAACCAGAATTTTTTCAGAATTTCTCTTAACGCGAAAATGTTCCTCATGAAAAGTTAGTGGGTAGGTAGGGGTTCTAGTGGGAGGAATGGAGGCCTGAAACGTTAACCTGTTAGAGTTATGGCGATTTTCGAATAACACTGAATCTGGTTTTTCAGTGTTATTCAAAAAATCGCCATAACTTTTTAGGTTAACGTTTCAGGCCTCCATTCCTCCCACTAGAACCCCTATCTACCCCCTAACTTTTCATGAGGAACATTTTTCGCGTTGACGAGAAATTCCGAAAAAATTCTGGTTCATCGGAAAAGGCAATTTTTTTTAATTTTTCGAATACCGAAAAACCAGAATTTTTTTTAAACCCTATTAAAAGCCTCAAATGTAGTGTCCTAAAAAATCGAGTCCTCAAGTGTATAGTCCTCAAAGACTTGTTCTCAAAATTTGGGCCTTAAATGTAGCGTCCTAAAAAATTGAGTCCACAAGTGTATAGTCCTCAAAGACTTATCCTCAAATTATGGGTCTCGAATGTCCGGCCTTAAATTAAATTCCTCAAATCTTTAGTCCTCTCCGAAGAAGTCTTTAAATAAAAAGCTTCAAGTGTGGCCACGCCATTTGGACTTGTTCTGATAGTCAAAATCTGAAGGGTAAAAAATTGACTATGTGGTAAAAAATGACCATGATTTATATCAGTGGGCAAATGGTTTCGCTCGAAACGGATGCTATTTATAAAGCCTAATGTGGTANCTGAAGGGTAAAAAATTGACTATGTGGTAAAAAATGACCATGATTTATATCAGTGGGCAAATGGTTTCGCTCGAAACGGATGCTATTTATAAAGCCTAATGTGGTATAATACTCAAGTTTTATTTGTGACAAAAAATTTCGGGCAACTTTTTTCTAAGTCCCGGGCATAATGCCCAAAACTCTAGTCTTATAGCTAGTGCGTTTTAAGATTACTCTCCCATATACAGGGTGGGCCAAAAAAAGTGGATTTCTGTGATTTTTTGGGACCCGAAAATGTATTGTTCTAAAAATGACCCTTCTAGAGGTAATTTTATGCGATTGCGCGTATCCCCGAACCATGAAAATGCTTTCCTGGCCCTGGTTCAGCGAAAAATTGGGTTTGTAAAGCGAAAATTGTCGTTTTTCGCATTTTCAAAAGCCCAATTTTTTCTTAGAATCAGGAGGGAAGCATTTTCAGGGTTCGGGAATTCGCTCAATCGATTCCCCGCATAAAATTACCTCTAGAAACATAAAATTATCCTTAGAAAAATAAGTTTTCGGGTCCCAAAAATCACAAAAATCCACTTTTTTGGTCTACCCTGTAATCGAGCGATATCATTTTCCTAACTACCCCACCCCTACCTGATAACGTGATATCTGGACAGACTGTGTTTTGCAGAAAGGCATAGGCGCTCAGTCATATTGGGTTCTTCGAGACTTCGAAAGCGCAGTAGGGCTCTGCTTAAATCTTATTATTCTTTCTTGATAAAAAAAATCACTTCCTCAGAATCCACCAAATGGAATATGTAAATGCTATGAAACAGGCCATATCAACGTTGATAAATATTTACGGGAAGTGAATTTTTGCACATAATAAGAATAATCTCAAACAGAATAAAAAATTGATGCATATTTAACATGTTATTGTTATGATTCTGATCGGTTGCTGGATAATATTAACATAAGGTCCCCAAAGAATCTCCAAGTAGATAATAAAACTTCCTCAAAACATGGACGCTAACAGAAAATATTATTGAAGGAATCCACTTTTCCTGAATACTAATTTTGTTTCTTGCACATTAATCAGTTTTTGACATTTATTATTATTTTTTTTTAATATTTCTCTTCCATATCAATATTTATTGTAATTTGGAAGTGGTAGTACTATATAGTACTATCATGCCACTTCCAAGTTACAATAAATATTGACATGGAAGAGAAATATTTTTAAAAAATAATAATAAATGTCAAAAACTGATTAATGTGCAAGAAACAAAATTAGTATTCAGGAAAAGTGGATTCCTTCAATAATATTTTCTGTTAGCGTCCATGTTTTGAGGAAGTTTTATTATCAATATATAAATGGCAGGAAGTTGATTGCAATTCATTGTGAATTTCCTGTTGAAATTTTATTTAACTTACTTAAAAATATCTTGAGATAAACACTTCGAGAATGAAGTATGTGTATTTGTTATTCTTGGCATTTGTTTACGTCAAAGGCACGAACACAAACAGTAGGTCTATTCATTCTAATATCTGGAACCGAGCACCCTCGACGTGCAAAGCGGCGACTCTGTTCGGTCGAGAGGAGCTCACGACGTTTTCGCAAAAATATTAAGAGACACTTTCTTGAGTGTTCAAAGGTTGCCTTAAACGGTTCGAGCGCGCTCCAAGTTGAATTTATAAAGTGAGATTAATGCATGGGAAAGTTTTTAAAAGTCATTTCGAGTCAAAATTCGAGGAGCAAAAAATTGAAAACCATGTAAAACGTTTCAACGCTTACGTAAAACGTTTCAACACCCAAGAAAATTTTCTCGACCAAAATTTCTTTATGGCAGAAGTATTTCAATATGAAGAAGTGTGATTTCGAAAAAATCTGAAAAACTTCGATTGTTGAGCCATTTTTACACGTGATAGTAGTAAAATTGAAAATCAGGGTTTTGGCGGAAAATTCAAATTCAAAATCGCAACTCAAAAATCGCCAACTTCAAACGCGATTATCTCGACAACGATAACGATTCAGAATTTACTGTAAATACAAAAAATGCTCCATTTTTCATGAATTTTCCGAATATATATAAATTATAGAAATTTTGCTAATCTAAAGGATTTTCAATTTTTGATCTCCTTCAGTTTTAGCTACTTCGAAATGGTCCCATTTAAATATAGATTCTCCGATTTTTATGATTTTTTGCATGAACGTTCCTCACATGCAGGACAACCCATAGCAGCTGAAATTAGACCGCCGTCAATATTCCTTGGGGTACTTTTAGAGCAAAAAAGCTATTTTGGGGGCACCCGAAAATAGTGGCATCACACACTAATCTTATCATAGAAATAAAGGATAAAATTTTCAAATAGGGTTTATCATACCATAAATGAGGCACATGCATCTAACAATAAAACGCACTTTATCCCATGTCCATAGCCTTCATGACTTCGAAGTTATGTTACTTTGAATTTTGGGTGCTAATGGTAAAAATAGACCCAACTTCGACTACTCCTATCTCCACAGGGTTATATTGTATCGATTCGAAAAACTAAAAGATATTATGAAAACACCTAATATGAAAGGCAATTTCTGTACAAATCAACTTTTGATCTGATGTCCAGGAACAATTTTTTCGAAAGTGCTCAATTTTTTCAACCGACAAATACCCTAGGTTTTTGACCATGTTGATTCAAAAAATGATAAAAAAATTTCATAGTTTCCCGAGTAAACTTTGAGATTCTTTATAAATTTTCCAAAAATTTCATTTTTTAATAACTTACAGGCAGGGTATTCACAGAACTTACCAAATTGGTAAGTTCGGACTTACTTAAGGTAAGTTGAAACTTAGTTGTTTATTTTAAAGTTTTATGCATTAATCANTCACAGCTTTCCCGAGTAAACTTTGAGATTCTTTATAAATTTTCTAAAAATTCAATTTTTAATGATCTACAGGGCGGTCCAAAAGTTTCTCACAATATTTGGTACTGAATTATCTGGGCAAGAATAGGACCAAATTAGCTAATTATCATCCACCTGGGGTAATTTTATGTGTGGGATCAATTGTTCGCATTTTAGAAGCAGGAATAATTTTTCCTGACCCTGATTCAGGAAATTTTCGCTTAATACATCACAAATTTCTCTGATTCAGGAACATGGAAGATATTTTGGATTTTTGAATAAAAAACCTTTCCTGGGGTAATTTTATGTGAGGAATTGATTGAGCGCATTTCCGAACCTCGAAAATCTTCAAACACCCTGATTCAGCGACTTTCGTTTCAATACATCAACGTCTTCCTTGAGTCAGGGTCATTGAAGCACTTTTAAGATTCGGCAATTGGCTCAATTGAGCCCATATAAAATTAGTAAGAAAATTACCCCAGGAAAAGGTTTTTCGTCAGAAATACAAAATAGCTTCTCTGTCCCAGAATCAAAAAAATTTAATATGTATTGAAGCGAAAATTGCCTGCATCAGGGATAGGAAAAATTATTCATACTCAAAAATGAGAGAAATCGATTCCTCGCATAAAAATACCCCCTGTATGATAATTAGCTAATTTGGACATATTCTTGCCAAGATAATTCAATATCAAGTCATGCGCAAGAACTTTTGGACCATTTTGTAAAAGTAAAACAATATTTTAGATTGCGCTTCATGTACAAGAACTCAAGTTAATCTAAATGGCTTCCCAACTCCGACCTTATCGAATAATGGCACGAACTCTACTACTGGATGCATAACTATTGATGCCATTTGCAATGGAACACAGAACGGCATATCTATCATAGTAAGTTTATGAGAATAAAGGAAAAAATTGAAAAAAGAGAATGAAATTTTTTATATTGTTACTCATTTATTTTTGTTAATTGATACTATCAAAGACTATAAAATGATTGAATTTAGTTCAACAATAACCAGCTAACATTTACAACAAATACAAGTGTTATAAGTAAAACAATGACTTGTGATAATAACGGTGACTGGACGATAACCGGGAAAAAAATTACAGTTATCAAATGCAATGTTCAGTGCTTGTCATGTACCAGCTCCCAAGTCCTGCTCGAGAGTGGTGAAGTTACTCCAAGTCTAGTGCAAATTGGCAATACTACATCAGGATGTTTACAGGAGAATGCAGTTTGCAACGGAACAAAACAAGGAATTGCTATACAAGTAAATGATTAATGTAGTCGATGGATGCCGACTCCTTGTATTTGTTGTAAATGTTAAAAGATATTATAACATTTACAACAAATACAAGGAGTCGGCATCCACCCCACTCCCTCCTGGTAAACGTAATTAAGGATGGCCCCAAATTAGATATTTACATAATTTTGTAAAGCGACTGAAAATAACCATAAATTAAATTATATAGAGTTGCTTTTTAACCCGTATTTGCCGATTAATCGTAAAAGTCAGCTAGAAAGCCGAAAATATGACTTCTGGGGTTTTTGTATGCATTGATCGATTGTTCGCATTCCCGAACAGTGAAAATGGTATCTTGACCCTGATTCAGGGATGGGGTTTGTGTATTGAAACGAAAGCGAAAAAAGCGTTACAAGAGAGATGTATGGTCGAAAATGTCACCTCTGGAGTTTTTCTATGAGGAGAATCAAATGCGAGTATTACCGAATCTTGAAAACGCTTCTTTGACCCTGATTCAAGAGGGAGGAGGGATGGAATGGTGTGGGGATGGCCCCCAACCCTGAATAAGGGCCAAGGATGCGTTTTCAAGATTCGGGAATGCGCGCAGTCGATTCTTCCATAGAAAAACCCCCAGGGTGACATTTTCGATCATTCACTCTCTGGTAAGGCTTTTTAGATTTTCGCTTCAATACCTAAACCCTTCCCTGAATCAGGGTCAAGAAAGCATTTTCAGGATTCGGAAATACGCGCAATCGATTCCCCATATAGAAAAAACCGACAGAGGTGACCTTTTTGACTACTTAGACCCTTGTATGATTTTTGGTAATTTTTAAAAAAATTTAGTAATTTTTGCAACTTTTTCAAAATTCAAACGCTCATAACTCTGAAAAGTTGAAAGCTTTTTTGAAATTTTTTTCATAAATAAGAGATTCAAATATAAAATTTCCAAAATGCGGTCGCTCAAGAAAAGACGATTTAACCTTACCGAGTTATGAATTCCAGAAGGTCGGTAACTCAAAAAATACACAACCGACAAATCGTAGTTAAAATAAATAGTCCCCTAATATCTTAGAAAGGTTTTTACATCAAATATTTAAATCATATTTAGAAGTCATGTTTATAGTGACACACCTGGGTATAGGATTATGTTGAAACTATTTTGAAGGTGCCTTAAAGGTGTAAATATAAAGTAATAGCACACTTTAAATTTCATGTTAGACCCAGTAAGAATATATTTTTTATCAAAATTTTTGATATATTTTGAAAAAGCATGTTAATAACTGGTGATCCCAAATCAATGAAAATATTTTTCAGGGTCTCTGGATATAGCAATCTTCTTCAGATAGCTAAGATAAGTGGATAAAAATATTCTTTCTGATGCTTTTCTAAGTTTCCTTTAGCATATAAATAAAAATGTTCTACAAAGTTGTACCCAATGAAAAAAAGATTTCAATTAGATATCGCTCATATAAAAAGTTTAAAAAAGAAAAGATTTTGGCCTATTTTCTGCATTAAGGCCATGTCAGTCAATATACACAATAAAAAGTAACGAAAGATCATAGAAATCATTAAATCATAAGAACAATTTGGTAGAACTTTTTAAGAAAAAATATGTGCTGATTTAATCATAGAAATCGTCGAATGAAAGTCGCATTTAGCCAATTGAAGCGACGAAGCTACGTGAAGAAAAACGCCATAGCTAAAGGCCATAAAATATTTGATGATTATTTTTTCGGAACAATACTTTTCAACAGGATAAGAGACTCCGAAAGATTTTAAAAAATTAATCCTATTGAGTATAACGTGAAATTAAAAAAGTGTGAAAACTTTATATACAAATAACATATTTAAAAGGTGACCAAATTTTAATTTCTTTTGATAGAATAAAGACTGCAACTTAACGTACGCTAATAGTTATAAAGAAAAAAATATATACTTCTTATATTGATTCAAAACAATAGATTTTATAGCGAAAATTGTCAATCTAATAACAATTTTCCTTGAATCAGACAAAGAAATAATTTTAAAAAGTAAAAAATACTATCATAAAATAGGACCATAAAAGTTTCCAAAAATATACAATATAAAATATATATGAAGCTTATATAAATTGTAATTTTTTTAAACATTGCAATATTTAGTTCAACAACGATCCAAGCATAACCTTCAGCAATACCAGCAGCAACTCGATCAGTCAGCAGTTGGTTTGTGACAATAATGGAATCTGGTCAGTAAACGGTCACGAAGTAGCAAATGCCAGTTGCATTGTCTTGTGCGAGACTTGCATTAATTCTCAGATCCTTCTTCAGCCTGGCGATGTTACTCCTACGCTTCAAAATCTTAGCAGAAACAGTAATAACTGCACGACAGAGAATGCAGTTTGCTTCGGATCACACAATGGAATTGCTATTCAAGTACTTAGATTTATTAATATAAAAATGGGAATATTTAGTTCAACAACGACCCCAGCTTAACCTTCATCAATACCA
>OZJO01000051.1:0-17641 GCA_900406225.1 Acrobeloides nanus
CTTTGGCATGCTTTTCTGATAATCTTTTCGGCTTCATCAACCCGATTTGTAACAATCAACCATCGAGGACTTTCCGGTAAATGATGGATAAAAATGAGTGCGCAGAAATGTAAGAAACAGGTGATTAGCTAAAATGAACATTTGAAGCTATTGTGGATCAGGGGGGTCACCCCAAAGTCAAAAATCGAAAAAAATTTCTAAAATTGTTTAAAAATGACATAATTAGGGGTAATTTTATGCGAAAAATCGATTGCGCGCATTCCCGAAGCGTGAAAACTTAATTTTTTCGAATTTTTCGCTGATTTTTAAGGGTCAAACAAAGGTTTTCACGGTTCGGGAATGCGCGCAATCGATTTTTCACATAAAATTACCCCTAAATATGTCATTTTTTAAAAATTTTAGAAAATTTTTTTTTCGATTTTTGACCCTGGGGTAAAAAAATAGACAAAAAGTATACAATCCTTGTCACCCCGACCAGAAATATGCGAATTTTAAGCACGAAAATATTTTGTTCACCGTGACCAACGGAGACAAGATTTGTCTCCCCCGAGACAACTTTTTGTCACCATTGTCACTATGAACAATTTATGTTAGTGCTCAAAATTCGCCAATTCTGACCGATGGACAAGGATCGCCACTTTTTATATCCACTTTTGCCCCCCTCCCCCTGAATGTATACTACTATAATATACCTGTATAGTAACCCAAGATTTACACAAATATGCTACTAGTGCTAGAAAAGCATAACCACAAGCCCAGGGGGCTTGGAGAAGGCATCCGACTATTGAACGATATTTTGTTCCTAAAAAATTATCATCAAAGATGAAAAAAAGTTTTTAGGCAAAAAATCGCATTTTTGCTTTAATATACAATATGCCTTCCCTGAATCAGTGAAGCGTTTTTTTCGCTTCGAAAATGTCAAATTCGGATTCCCCGCATGTTTTTACCCCTAGATGATTAATTACCAGAAAAAATTTTTAGCCTCCCCCTTTATTGTGTAGTAGCTCCTCGATCGCTAGCTTTCCCGTTTCCGGCCAACCCCCTACTCACCCGTAATTTCCATGCACATAACATAGGCCGCCAAATCAGCGGCTTCATTGCATGTAGCCAATAAAAATCGAACAACTAAGAAAACTTCAAATTCTCGACTGAACGGCAGCAAAAATCCAAAAACTGTTGAAAGTATACTAAATCCATAGATGGCAGGCTTTCTTCCGTACCTAAAAGAAATATTTGTTTTAATAAAGTCAATTTTTTTTCATGAGCAACACGAGCAATTTGATTGACACTCATGGAGTCAGCGATATTGAAACGATTGATCAAACATGAGAAAATTGGCCGATTCGATCCTTGCCTCAAAGCTCATTCGAATTCGTGTTCTCCATACCCGAAAACCCCCTTCCCCCGATTAACACTCGGATTGTCAAGCGTGCCAAACGTTCATTTTGGTGCAGTTTTTTGCACTGAACACGGTGCTGCAAAAATTTTTTGAAAAAAACTCACTTTAGGTGGGTCTAGAGCCCCATCTTTACAGATACCTTGTTAGAAAATATCTTTTTAGTATTTGGAGCATATCGCCTCGTAGGAATTGTTTTGAGAGATGGTTGACCACTCATTTGAAAGGTGAGAATCTGCCCTACAACTTTAGCAAACATCCCTAGAAAGTTTTCGCTTCAATAAAAAGTTATACTCAAATCTTTGAGGCATACCCTGATTTCATTACCGGGTTTTTGACAAAGATCGGCAGTTTTGACCCGGTTACGGAAATTTTTGTCAAGGACAGTTATTGAAAAATTTGTAGTCCAGACTCCCAGGAACATTTTGGTATATTGGGTTTGGTATGTTAGTACAGAATTTTTGAGTTAAAGCTAATTTATTCTTGAAAAATGGTGATTTTTCGATATTTTTAGCTTAGCAAAATCCCAAAACCTATGTTAACTTATTTCTTTTTGCCAAAAAATGAGTTGTTTTACTGTTTTAGGCTAAGGCCAACAATTTCTGATCGTTTTTGAGCGAATATGTTAACGCCTTAAAAATCTACCATTTTTGCTCTGAACCTGGACCACGAATCTGGACCCAAAAATAAAGTTTTTTAAAATTGGTCTAAAATGATTAGAAATTGTTGGCCTTAGCCTAAAACAGTAAAACAACTCATTTTTTGGCAAAAAGAAATAAGTTAACATAGGTTTTGGGATTTTGCTAAGCTAAAAATATCGAAAAATCACCATTTTTCAAGAATAAATTAGCTTTAACTCAAAAAATTCTGTACTGACATACCAAACCCAATATACCAAAATGTTCCTGGGAGTCTGAACTACAAATTTTTCAATAACTGCCCTTGACAAAAATTTCCCTAACCGGGTCAAAACTGCCGATCTTTGTCAAAAACCCGGTAATGAAATCAGGGTATGCCTCAAAGATTTGAGTATAACTTTTTATTGAAGCGAAAACTTTCTAGGGATGTTTGCTAAAGTTGTAGGGCAGATTCTCACCTTTCAAATGAGTGGTCAACCATCTCTCAAAACAATTCCTACGAGGCGATATGCTCCAAATACTAAAAAGATATTTTCTAACAAGGTATCTGTAAAGATGGGGCTCTAGACCCACCTAAAGTGAGTTTTTTTCAAAAAATTTTTGCAGCATCGTGTTCAGCGCAAAAAACTGCACCAAAATGAACGTTTGGCACGCTTGACAATCCGAGTGTTAAAAAAAATCAAACTTACGTGTCTGAAACGTATCCGCCGACAATACAGCCCAAGAGATAGCCCAGAGAATATGAGAGATGGACATGCGCACGGCTCCAATTGTCATCACAAACGCGGTGCCATTGAGTTACTACTGTTTCTTTCATAATCTAAAAAAAATTTTTGAATAGGTCGGAGTATTGACACGAAAACTCTGATTCAAAAAAGTTTGTGTATTACAACGAAAAGCATGAACAGTTTCAAACGCAATTATCTCAACAACTACAACGATTCAGAGCATGCCGTAAAAACAAAAAAGCTCCATTTGTCATGAACTTTTCGAATATCAACAAAAATGGGGCAACTTTTTCCCCCATTGGATTGGTCCTTTCATACATGAACAAGGAGGGGGGACAAGCTACCTCGAGGCTATATGGTGTCGACCAAAAAAAGGACCTTTTTTTAGCCCGATGGCTTCGCCACCCCGAGGCTATATGAACTCCGAGGTTATAACGACTTCGCCACTCCGAGGCTATATGAATCTTTAACTTTTGGCTCGATGCTAGCTACATGAGGGGGGGGGACAGTCCCCCCCATTGGTAATGTTTGGGTCCTTTAACGCCGTGGCTAGCTAGGTCCACGATATTTGCCGCGCAGTCTCAAAGCATAAACGATTTTTAAAATTACCGATCTATCATAGTCCCATTCTCGACATCTCGCTAGTGTTCTATTCGGTTCGGTTCTGAAAATATTTTCGTCTGAAATTTTTGAGATCAACATTTTGTCTACTTAAACGCAAAACTCGTTGAATTAAAATTTTCTTTGAGAAAACTTGCGTAGGGCCCTTCTTTTTCCTCTACATAATAGTTGCATTGATCGTGCATCATTTGATTCCGCCTTTGTTTATTTTGTATCTAAAAACGATGGGTATAAAATTTGTTTTGAGAGCTTAATGTAGTGATGCTCAAAGTTACAGAAGGTGAAAAAAATCATCTTCCTGGGGGTAATTTTATGCGGGGAATCGATTACACGCATTCCCGAAGCTTGAAAATGCTTCCCTGGTTTAGAGAAATTAGTACATGTTCGATTTTCGCTTCAATACACACTCTTATTTCCCTGAATCAGGGTTAGGGAAGCGTTTTCAAGCTTCGGGAATCGATTTCCCACATAAACTTAGCCCTAAAAGGGTAATTTTTGAAAAAAAATTCGGATCGAAAAAACATGGAAAAAAATATGTCCCCTGTCTTAAATACAGGGTGTTCAAAAAGTTCGGTCCCATAAACATTTCTTTGTTTTTACTGACGATTTTCATTGATTTGCAATTTTTTAGAATGAAAGAGCTTAGAGGAGGTATTATTCGGTTATTTGAAGAAGGAAAAAATACGAATCAAATTGCCACGGCTATGAATCTTGATCGGAAGACAGTTGAAAGAATAATCCACAGATACCAAGAAACTGGAAGTTATGAAGACCGACACAGAAGCGGAAGGCCAAGAACTGCTCGCACGCCGGCTAACAAGAGAAAAATCAAGGGTAGAATCCAGCGAAATCCGAATAGCCGAAAAATTCTATAAGACTAGAATTTTTCTATCGAAGCGCTGAAGAAGAGTTTGGTGGCAGCGTGGAACAAAATCCCACAAGATATCATTGACCGAGCGGTGGACGACTTCCCCAAGCGTTTACAGAAGTTCATTGATGCCCAAGGAGGTCATTTCGAAAATAAATATTAGGTTGCTGCAAAAGTAATGAGCCAAAAAGTTAAAGTTATCATAATTCAAGATTTCATCATACAAACTACAAAATTGTGTTGCAGTGGCGAAGTCATCAGCCATTACAACACAATGGAGCCGGGTTCGACTCTCAGCTCAGGCAAAAAGTTTTTGCTCAAAAAATTGCAACACAATTTTGTAGTTTGTATGATGAAATCTTGAATTATGATATTTAACTTTAACTTTTTGGCTCATTACTTTTGCAGCAACCTAATAGTTTAATTATGCTTTTGTTGTTGTTTTTTGTTTAGGTTTCAAATAAACTTTGATTATTTTTTTACATAAAATATTTCTAATAAATTATGGGACCGAACTTTTTGAACACCCTGTATACGAATTTTGTGCATCAGGAGCGTAGCGAGAATCCAGGGGGGGGGTCTAAGTCTATAAAATTTGGTCCTTCTTGTTTTGAGGTTTTTACCCCTTGGTCCCGTTTGATCATTAGGAAAAATTTTTTACTTTTTCGATTTCGGGGATGGGCGTCCTCGAAATTTTCGAGTTTTTTTCCCAGATTTTCCCGGAAAAATTCGGATTTATCCTTAACTTTGAGCATGACTAGCTTCAAATACCAGTGGGTATGCTATCCCAGAATTAAGAGCTTTTTCCCAAGTCCATCCTAGTTCTATATTACCATTGCTATTTTCCATGACTTCTTTGTTAAAGCCAGGGATCTAAAATGCAACTCAGCCTTATTATATTTATAAACAATAATGATTACTTTGCACCAATGATCCGGTGGATACATCATATAAACAACACTAAAAATTTTAAATTTTTTTACGAATGAACTTTGGTGCTTTTGAAAATCCGATAATTGATTTCTATTGTAAAGTCTAAGCATAGCCTAGTGGATAGCATCACAGACTTCGAGTTTGAAGACTCAAGTTTAATCCCTCTCGGAGCCAAATCTGTTTGCATTGTCCAAAATTGATGAAAATTTTTGCCTACAGGTAATTTTATGCGAAAAACACGATGGTGATATTATTTTTTCATAAAATTTTTTGTAAAAAATAGGAAAATCAATTTTTTACAAAAATTTTCATGAAAAAATAATATCACCATCGTATTTTTCGCATAAAATTAGCCATAGGCAAAATTTTTTTCAATTTTGGACGATGCAAAAAGATTTGGCTCCGAGCGGGATTGAACCCGGGTCTTCAAACTCGAAGTGCTGTGATGCTATCCACTAGGCTATGCTTCCGGCGCTTTCCGTGAAACAGACTTTTTACCTTAAAGCAAACATTGCGTGTGGAACTTGATGTGCAGAGATCATCAAATAAATTATCACTTGCCACATATTACAACCACCAATAATTTTCAAGATTCCTGTAAAAAAAATAATATTTTTAATTTTTAAAAATTAAAAAAACCTTCAAAATCAATATCTGTTAATCTACGCTTTCTAGAATTCGTATTATACTGGCGATATCGCTGTTGGTTTAGCTTGTGCTCACGATTGATTTCAAATTCACTTTGATTTCTCATTCCGGCACTAAAATTTCATGATTCGCCAAAATTTCATCTATAGTCGAAAGAATTTTTTTGGTTACCACGGAACTTTTGATTGGATTAGACAACTTGTACTTTGAAACGAAAAGAGAAATTGAAAAATTAAAAAAATCGAAAAATTTTTTGGCTAGCACGGAACTTTTTATTGAATCAGGCAACGTGTACATTGAAACGAAAAGAAAAGAGAAATTGAAAAATTTTAAAAATTCGAAAAAATTGAAAAACTTCGAAAAAAATCGAAAAATTGAATTTTTTCGAAAATTTTTTTTGGCTAGCACGGAACTTTTTATTGAATTAGGCAACCTGTGCATTGAAACGAAAAGAAAAATTCAAAAAAATTTTACAAATTCGAAAAAATTGTCTAAAAATTCGAAAAAATTGAATTTTTTTCAAAATTTTTTTTGGCTACCACGCAACTTTTTAGGCAACGTGTACATTGAAACGAAAAGTGGATATAGCTTATTCAATGCATCCCTGCGTGGTCATTTTGGCGGGAAAATCCTCGGGAGGGAGTCAGCTTAAAGGGGTTTGACTGTATGCTCAGAGTTACANATAATTAGTACTAACTAATCCTGATTTTCCCGCCATACGACCACGCAGGGATGCATCAAAAAAGCTATATAAGGATCCACGTTTCTTTGAACTTTCACCTTGTATTACCTAGCAGGTTCTGAAGACTTTCTATTGTCTGGCGCATCTGTAACATTTTCATGACTTGGTGGAGCAGTCGGTGTAGCACTGTTATTTTCTATTTCAGGACATTCTAAGGTTGCAGAAGATGTAGGTTGGGGAACGAGTGCTGGATCACTATGTACAAGGGGAGAAAGTGGGATATGTTCGAGCTCGGTTTCACGAAGATTAAATTCGCTCTATAACAGATAGTTGGAGTAGTTGTTAATAGTGATACAGTCAAACCCCTTTAAGCTGACCCCTCTCGTGAGGGGATCAGCTTAAAGGGGTTTGACTGTAATTTATTGATTTCATTTTATAATTTTCGTAGGCATCCCTGCGTGGTCATTTTGGCGGGAAAATCCTCGGGAGGGAGTCAGCTTAAAGGGGTTTGACTGTATGCTCAGAGTTACAAAAAATGATCATCAGCCTTGTCACCGGCATCAAATATGCGAATTTTGGTCACGGTATAATTTTTGTTCGTGGTGACAAAGGTAACACAAATTTGACAACATGGACGATTTTGACACCATGGTATCAAATTTGCGTTACCTTTGTCACCATGAATAATAATAATTACTATGACCAAAATTCGCATACAAAGATTGTCATTTTTTGAGCAAATCATTAGTTGCTAATACCCCTCTTCTTTTTGCTCATACCTGAACATATAGTGGTGGTATATAAGCATCTGGGGGTGCTGCTTCCTCGAACAAAACTTTTTTTTCATTCATTGGAATGTAGATTAAGTCATCGAGGTAGAAAATAATACAATTTCCTAAAAATAAAAACTTTACAAAAAATATAAATTCTTACAGCTAAACAATAGAGAGATCACCCACGTGAAAAAATTTTCGAAATTTTTTCTGAAAATGACATCTCTAGGAGTAAAAACATGCGGGAAAATCCGAGTTTGACATTTACGAAACGAAAAATGCTTCCTTGATTCAGAAACGGCCTGTGTATTGAAGCGAAAAGTCGCAAAAATGCGATTTTTCGCTTCGATACATAGACCTTTCCTGAATCGGGGAAGTGTTTTTTGCTTCAAAAATATCAAATTCGGATTCCCCGCATGTTTTTACTCAAAAATGCTTCCCTGATTCAGGGAAGGCCTGTGTATTGAAACGAAAAATACAATTTTTCGCTTCATTACACAAGCCT
This sequence comes from Acrobeloides nanus, assembly GCA_900406225.1. Classification (NCBI taxonomy): domain Eukaryota; kingdom Metazoa; phylum Nematoda; class Chromadorea; order Rhabditida; family Cephalobidae; genus Acrobeloides; species Acrobeloides nanus. The sequence continues at coordinate 7,793 of OZJO01000051.1, forward strand.
TCCCTGAATCAGGAAAGTGTTTTTTCATTTTTTCAAAAATTTAAATCTCAGCCGCAACGAAAAAGAATGCGAGAAAAAGGAAATTATTATCGCCTAATCGTAAGTGCAAATGGAGATTTTTTGTGAATGGGCCAAGTCTAAAAGAAAGTGACACATGTCTGATGCGGTTCGTTGCTCCAAACTAATCGATCAGCTGATGAACGACCACGGCCGGCACCAGCCAACAAATTTTTGATAACGGTTCAATTGTTTAGAGGGAAAACGAAGAAAAAATTTTCTCGACCAAAGTTCCTGCCTATGCATGTACATTGCTTTTTAAGCAAGCTCGATCGATGGTATGGACATAAATCATTGGGTTTATGTGAAATATTCCAGAGTGAAAATTCTGGAATGTTGGTAAATGGCAACATTTATGCAAGAAATTTAATTAGATATAACGGATTTACATGGAAAAATATAAGTATCTATAGCAACAAATTTTTATTTAAACAATATGGACAATATATCTAAAAATAAATCTTAAAATTTTCAATTTTCGGTTCAATACACATACCGATTCTCTGATTCAGGGTCAGGGAAGCGAGAAAAAAATATATAGTGTATAAAAAAACCGAAATTTTGAAAATTTTATCATGTTTTTTCGACTCGAATTTTTGTTCAAAAATGCTCCTATTATGGCTAATTTTATGCGGGGAATCGATTGCACACATTCCCGCCAATTTTTTCGAATTTTTCAATTTGTTCGAATTTTTTCAAAAAACATGAAAAAATCGCCCAAATTCCGGTTTTTTGACATTTTTCTATTGAAAATTTTTGTGAAAATATAATGGGAGACCATTATATTTTCACAAATTTTTTTGAAAAATTTTAAACATTTTTTCAAAAAAAGTTTTTTTAGGTTATCCTAGCATATGAAACACGAAGGTATGCAGCCCGAGGACTGCGAGAAAATTTTCACCAAAAATGACAATTTTCACTAAAAATTAAAATTTTTTCGTCAAAAATCGTAGTTTTTTCATCAAAAATTTTCATTTTCTATGCGTTTTCAGCTCAAAAACAAGCATTTCTTCAAAAATCACTTTAATCCGGCGCGAAAATAATTTTTTTATGAAAAACACTCATTTAAGTGGAAAACGCTCAGAAATTTTCGACGAAAATTTTGTTGAAATCCTTGATTCAATACAATAACCAGCGCGACAGGCGAATTTTTTTTTGTTGAAAAATATGCTGAAAATGCTCAGAAGATGAAGAACTTTTGGTTAAAAAATGTCAAATTTGAGGCTTTTTTTGTTGAAAAATGGAAAATTTTGATGAAAAATTTAGTCAAAGTAAAATCCAGGAGAAAATTTTTTTGATAAATGCTTATTTTTAAGTTGAACATGCTCAGAAAATTACAATTTTTGTAGAAAAAAATGGAAAATGTTGCGACTTTGGTGGTAAAAATAGGAAATTTGGTTCTTGGTGAAAAATCGTTATGGGCGACCATTAGGATTTTTTGAAAAAATTTTCGGACAAAAACACAAGGGAGACACTTATGATTTTTTCCGGCCTTCGTCCGGAATGAGGGAGGGAAACCAATCCTGAACTCGAGATTTCTGGAAAAACAACCTTTATACCTAGAATTCAATGTCAGAATATCAAGTTTTACAAGTTATAATAAAAAAAAAAGAAACAAAATATAACAAATAAAATAAGTAACAACAATGGATAAATTTTTCACGACTAGGACAGCTTTTCTAATATAGAGTTCCACAGTTCTTCGATATTGTTATAGGAAATTTGCTTTTGTAGACTTTCTTTAGGTTGACGATAAATCTGCGAAGTTGCTACCTAAAAAATTCAATGTCAGAATTTCAAGTTTTACAACAAAAAAAGCAACATAAAAATCTCATTAAATTTTCAAGTCCTGATATAAATTGGTCATAAATAAAGTTTTGGAACTACTACACAATAGGGGGACATTCACGTGAAAAAATTTTCAAAATTTTTTTCTGGAAATAACCCCTCTGGGAGTAAAAACATATGGGGAATCTAAATTTGACATTTTCGAAGCGAAATAACGCTTCCCTGATTCAGGGTATTGAAGCAAATACGATTTTTGCCTAAAACGACTCCTTTTGGTGTAGAAATGTGCGGGGAATCCGAATTTGACATTTATAAAATTCCTCAGATTCAAGAAAAGCTGTATACCGACACGAAAATAGCATACATTTTTACCCCAAAAGGGGTTATTTTTAGGCAAAAATCGAATTTTCGCGACTTTCCGCTTCAATACACAAGTCTTCCCTGAATCAAGGAAGCGTATTTTCGCTTTGAAGATGTCAAATTCAAATTCCCTCGCATGTTTTTACTCCTAGAGGGGTCATTTTCAGAAAAATTTTTGAAAATTTTTTCACGTGGGTGTCTCCCTATTGTGTAGTAAATTTCCTTATATCATAATTCATCCAAAAACCTCTTACCAAAATTCGCGCTTTCAATGAAGTCAACAATTGATGAAAACAATCACCATTCGAAGCTTGGACGAAAATTTCGGCAAATGTACTATGATTCGTAATCTTTAATCTGATTTCGGATGTAGTCTCCTCAAATGGTACGAACCCTTTAACAGACAAACTCTCTGGCGAAGCATAAGTTGCTGAAATGGGAAGCAGAAAACTCAGGACACTCTCTGTTGTAGCCTTGGCTCCAGCACACAAATAAATTAATCGATATGGCAAATTGATGATTGTTTCATTCTAAAATTTACATCATTAAACAAGTCAAGGTACTAGTGATGTTTCGAAATCTGTTACATGTTTCAAAACATGTAACATGTTTTTTGAAATTCTATGAAACTTGTTACAGTTATGGGTGACTATTATTGGCCTCGGATGAAGTAGCTAGTTTAGCTATCGTGTGTAACAAGTTGTTCGGGAAATTTTCGAGAAAAATCAAAATGTTTAACAAGTTTAAAACATGTAACATCCTTGAAACTTATTCAACATTTTGATTTTTCTCGAAAATTTTCCAAACAATTTGTTACACACAATAGCTAAAAAAAGTTACTTCAACCGAGGCCAATAATAGTAATTCATAAGTGTAACAAGTTTCGTAGAATTTCAAAAAACATGTTACATGTTTTCAAACATGTAACAGATTTGGAAGCATCACTACGGTCTCCCTCATGGCTCTAAATAAACTTCACAAACCTTCATAAGACCATTCGGCTTTTTAACCTTCTTGGCTCCCTTTTTAACTTCTTCATCTTTTAATGGAAAAACAAGAGGCTTTTCAGTCAACAAATCCCATAGAGTAAGCAAAATCGGCGCCATTCCAATCTTGTATGTACAAGGCTGCTCCAAACGGAACACCTTCACCAGTTGCGGTTCCAATAAAATAGGAAGTTTCGTAGGAGTTGAAATCAATAAAGATGCTTCCATTCCTTGACCCGGTGCAAGAGAAACAATTTTGACAACTTTAGAGATACACGCTGAAGGTCCTAAACGATTTCTCGCATAAAACTACCTGTATATGGGTTATTTTTAGGATTTTTGAAAAAATTTTCGGCTCGAAAAAACATGAAAAATCGCCCAAATTTCGGTTTTTTTTCGATACACCCTGTAATATCAAGTATTAACCTGGTTCATCAATTTCACAATTCAAGGCTAAAGGACACAAATATACAACAATATTCCAATCATGAAAATGAAATTCCGTGTGATTGTGAATGTTGAGATTAATAATCAAGGAATCAGGGTATATAAACTTCGTCTAAAAGGCAGCAATTAGACTCGAATTGAAAAAGATAGTATCGGGAGACGAGCGCAAAGATGCCATTTTCGCAGCAATTTGCTTTTTTTCAAGTCGAAAAAAAGCAATTTTCTCGATTTTTTGTAAAAAAATTCATAAAAAATAATTATTTGTTGACCAAAAATGTGTCAAAAATCGAAAAACTCTAACCAAAAATACTTATTTTTGACTAAAAAAATTGTATCTTAGGATATTTTTACCCAAAAATTCATTATTTTTGCTAATTTTTAAAAAAATTTTGAAAAAAAACATACCCCCCTTATGTTTTTGTCCAAAACTACAGGTTACTTGTGGATTTTGGTCAAAAATTTGAAAAAACACCACAGCTACCTGTGGATTTTGGACTTTGGGTCATTGTCCCCCCCCCCGTCAGGAAATCCTGGCTACGTGCCTGCTCTACTGGATATGTATGACACACATTACACGTTTAATGTAGTAGGAATTACCTTTGAAGTAATTTCTAGCATTTTCCTCCTTTCACTTGCACATCTATCCATCTCTTTACGAATAATCAGTACTTGGTACAACTAAAACTCGTAAAAAAAAACAATTTTTACACAACTTCAACAAATACCTCAGCAATCATCGTGTCCAGTTCTTTAGTTTTGTTCTCTAACTCTTCAAATTGCTTTTTCTTCGATAGAATTTTCCTTTCACAAGATGCTCTTCGATGAATGCTCTCCTCTTGTCTTGGCTCTTCGATAAAACAAAACGCAATGTTATCATCATAGAAATCATCATCCTCCTCCATTTAGTAATGTAGATTTTTGGCAAAACTAAACAAAATATTTTTGTTACCTAGGATAACTCATGTTTTCGTGTCAATATACAGACTTTTTTTTGTGGGTTTTCAATGTAACAAAAATTCATTTTAAAATGTTGATAATTGGCTATAAAAGTCGATTTTTGATGAAATTTTCGATCGTCCTAGGGTTTTTCTAGGCGGGGAATCGATTGCGATCATTGCCGAGGCATGAAAATGCTGATCCTGATTCAGGGAATACATAGTTTTTGAGGCATTTTCGGGTATACCTTTTTTTTTATAAATTCTCCAAATTGGTGTTAGGGGGGGGGGTTCGACATGGGGAACACGAACCTGAAGGAATTTTTTTATTTTGACCACGGGAAGGTACCGTACGAGGGGTATACCCCGAAAATACCTCAAAAACTATGTATTCCCTGAATCAGGGTCAAGCAAGAATTTTAATGCCTCGCCAATGCGCGAGGCATTAATCGATTTCCCGACTAGAAAAACCTTCGAAAATTTCGTCAAAAATCGGCTCTTATAGCCAAATATCGACATTTTAAAAGTAATTTTTGTTACATTGAAAACCCACATTTTTTGAAAAAGTCTGTATATTGACACGAAAACATGAGTTACGCTCAAAAAGACTGATTGAATTGTATTCAACATACATTCTTGCTTAGTACTGAAAAAATTTTCAACGAAAACGAATGAAAAATGCGGTTGATATACATTTCGGAAGTGAAATTTCGAAAGTGATTTAGGGCTTCCCCTAATTCATTCCGACGCTTTCGGAACGGTTTTTCGATCACTAATGACATCACTAATTTGCTCCGACGCGTTCCGAAACGATCACTAATAGGCCGTTCTGACACGCGAATTTCGAGTTCCGACGTCGGAACTCGAAATTCGTGTGTCGGAACGCCCTATTAGTGATCGTTTTGGAACATGTCGGAACGAATTAGTGATGCTATTAGTGGCACATTAGTGATCTCAAAAATTTCGGAACGAATTAGGGGAAGCCCTTAGGGTGCGTTCAAGCATGTTGAAAAAGTTGTCAAAAATGTTTCGATTTTTTGACAACTTTTCAGCAACTTTTTCAACATGTTTGAACGCACCCTTAGGCGCCATTTATACTTCCGTCGTGTAGCGACGCGTCGTACGACTGAACTATAAACGCTGTCATACGACATCTCGTACAACGTGTGGTATGACATGTCGTACGACACAAAAATGCACTGTCGTGTCGAGACACGGCAAAACTATAAATCCCGCCTTATGAAACAACCCAATACACTTTAAACATGCCAATTTTTTATTCAAAGATTTTCACTTTGATACACCCTGTAAAATAAAATGTGAATTCAAACAAATCAACGAGCAATCACACTAAGAAAAAACTTAAAGATCACGAGCAATGTCCTCTCAAACTATAATCTCGAACATATTCAGTTCATGAGATAGATATTTTTAATGAACAATATCATCAAATGTAACGAAAGAGCACACAACGAGCTAATACAAGTTGCATGTATATAAAAATCAAGTTGATGTTTGCAAATAATCATTTTGTTGAAATCATGTTTAGTCTCTCATTTTTGGGAATCTTGAAGCTCGGATTAACATGCCGAGACGTGGAAATCCAGGGAATTTGAAATTGGACAAAAGTTTTCGGACCCCACCGGGACCTCCTGGCTACCTTCCAAGTGCACTACCATTGTGCTACCGATAATTTCTGGTGAATGCGGTGTATTTCCACTACTCACACTGTGATTAACACCTGTGTGCCGCCATCATGACTCATGATGGCGGCACACAGGTGTTAATCACAGTGTGAGTAGTGGAAATACACCGCATTCACCAGAAATTAACGGGCATCAGTTGGAGGTCTCGATAGCACAATGGTAGTGCACTTAGACGGTAGTCAAGAGATCCGGGTTCGAGTCCCAGTTGGGTCCGAAAACTTTTGCCTAATTTCAAATTCCATGTTTACTCTTAAAAATTGCCAAAAGCTCTTTGTGGCAGAGATGCTGCCAGGTTTTGAAATTCGCGTAATTAATCCGGTTTCGGTATAGTCCGTTTAGCTCCAACTATAAAAAAAGCTGGACCTAAAATCCGAAGTCGGCATCCCGTCCGATCTGGCAAGTTAAGCAACGTTGGGCTCTCAGAAAAATTTTTTTTGCTCCATTGTTTGTAAAAGAAATTTTTGTGAACATCAAACATTTTGCCCTCGCGAGATCAAACCTGAGGGCCCAACGTTGCTTAACTTGCCAGATCGGACGGGATGCTGACTTCGGATTTTGGGTCCAGCTTTTTTATAGTTGGAGCTGAAACGGACTATACTGAAACTACGAAATTTCTAGTCTATATCACAAGTGATGTCCGTACAAGGAAAATTACTTCATCCATTGCAATATTTTGCCTATAGTATTCGGTAATAAAGAAATTGTACAGGGTGGCAAAAAAACCGTCCTTTTGCGTTTTTGGGGAAAAATTTTCCAAACAATTTTTTTAAATCGCATGAAAATACCCTTATAGGCGATTTTTGAAAAATCTTCACAAAAAACGTAAAAGTACGATTTTTTGTTTGGCTCACTCTGTACTTTTCTTGAAAAATAGACTTTTAGCATGTCGCATATTTGGAGTCGTTGTATAAAATATGAACAATTTGGAGATCCTAGAGAGGTAGAGACTAATGATACACTTGTATATATTTTTTCTTTTTAGGTATTATCTCTTACAAAGGTTGAAGTAAAAAGCGAGCTTGCACCAAAAGAAGTTCTCGTAAAATGGTACAGGATGATTTTTAAAAAAATGAGAATTTTGCGATTTGCAAAAAATTTCAAGTTGTTTCATTTTCACCAAAATAACACTATAGGTTTTTCTATGCGAGAAATCGATTGCGCGCATTGCCGAACCTTGAAAACGCTTCCCTGACCCTGATTCAGGGAAAGGAGTGGGTACATTGAAGCGAAAATAGGCTAATTTAGTGAAAAATCGAATTTTGCTCGAAAATTTGAATTTTTTAAATGAAAAATCGAATCGATTGCGCGGGAATGCACGCAATCGATTCCTCGCAAAACTTAGCCCTAATAGGGTCATTTTTGAAAAGTCAAAAATTTCGGGTCAAAAAAACATGAAAAAATCGCTCAAATTCCGATTTTTGTTATACACCCTGTTATATGATCAAAATTTAGGTATGCGTCGCCTGTAAACCCTTTAGATATAAATAAAATTGAAGGCGGTTATGTACACAAACCCTCATTGCCAGCTATTGGAGGTTCAGAAGGTGCTGGTGTTGTAGAAAAGGTAGAAAAATTATATATTATAAATCTATGTGAGAAATCGATTGCGCACATTGTCGAACCTTGAAAATGCTTCCCTGATTCAGGGAAGAGGCGATATATTGAAGCGAAAGCTATGAGCGAAACAAAATTGCGAAAAATGGGTTAGATTTTCAAGTAGTGCCGTAAAAGCAAAAAATGCTCCAATTTTGTGTTCTATCGGCTATTATACATTTACCCTTTGTTGGTGGTCGAGGGTTCGATCCCGCTAGGGTCGAAAATTTTTTGAATCGACCAAAAATTTTCGATTCTAGCGGGATCGAACCCTCGACCACAAACAAAGGGTAAATGTATAATAGCCGCTCTATCACATAGCGTCAACTTCCTAAAAGTAGGACTAGTCCTTTAAATATACGGAGTTAAAAAAAGTTGGAGCAAATTATAAAAAATTTAGATAGGAAATAATGTGTATGAATTAAAACCTGGTGATGCAGTGATTTCTTCAAACTTGAACGTGCCCTATTGGACTGAATACAATGTTCAAGACAGTTCTCAATTAATAAAAATTGACAAGAGAATCGATTTGGTATATAAAATTTACAGGATGAGCCAAAAAATCGTACTTTTGCAAAGACTTTCAAAGAATTTTTTTCAAAAATCACCTATAAGGAATATTTTCATGCGAGAAATCGATGGCACGCTTTCTCGCATGAAAATACCCCTTATAGGTAATTTTTGAAAAAGATTTTCACCAAAAAAACGCAAAGTACGGTTTTTTGCTCACCTTGTAATATACATCAAAATATTTAGATTTCAGCTGCAACTTTCTCCATTAACCCGCCAACAGCTTATATAATGCTTAAAGAATACGTTGATTTAAATCCTGGCGATTTTATTATACAGAATTCTGCTAATTCTGGGGTTGGTAGATATGTAATCCAATTAGCTAGAGGTAAAATAGACCAAAGGGGTACATCTACCCCTCCCCCAAGGGCTAAAAAAGTTTCAAAATCCAAAGGGGCCGGCCCCCTGGGGCTTCAGCTTTCATCGAAGGGGCCGAGGCCTTCCCTCTCCTCCCAATCCCTAGGGGCCGCTGCCCTTTTTTCGACTCCTGGGCCCCTTTATGTTTCTGACCAAAATGGGGGTCTTGTACCCCTCCTTCCATGAAAAAATCCTGGGTAAAATTATTGCTCCAATTCGTAGGCCCCACTGTGGTGTCTCCGCCAGTGGTGCGTCCCCAGAGGGGGCAGAGGGAGGCATGCTCCCCCAAACCTAAAATTTCTCAAGAAAAATGGAATTTTTGGCCAACATTCGATAAATTTCTTTAAAAAAATGAAGTTCTTAACTAGTTCCCCCCCCCCCAAATCCTGGAACCGCTACTGCTCTCAGCACCCTGCCTAGAGCTGAACGAGAACCTATACAATAGTGAAACATGAAAAATGAAAAACACCGAAAGATTTTTTAGCTTTTGGTTTAAAATCTATCAACTTAATACGCGATAGGCCAAATGTTCAGGAGCTTAAAAATGAACTTAACCAACTCGGAGCCGATTATGTTTTCACCGAAGATGTATTCAAAAGTGAAGGCCGAAAATTGATGTCTAGCTTAAATAAGCCAATTCGTCTGGCGATGAATGGGGTTGGAGGCCGAAGTAGTTTATACATTTCAAGTGCACTGGAATATGGAGGAACTTTAGTTACTTATGGTATTTTCGGAACTTATGCACTTCTTTAGTTTCCAAATTTTCTCTACCTGGACTTTACCACACGTGTGTGGTAACCCTTTCTGGATGCTTACCCTTTATCCCCTCCCCCGTAGCGTAGGGAGAAGGGTCTACTAGGAGAGTTACCACTCCAAAATCATGGGGGGCCCTTATGAAATTTTTGGCCTTCCTTCGGTAGGCCAAAACATAATGGGTACCCTTAAGGTTTTTGGCACTTTTTGAAAAATTGATTTTTTTTTGTTTTCAGCCTGGGGGGATTCTGCATAAATTTATGCAGAATCATTTTGCTGATTTTTGTTCCTAAAATC
>OZJO01000051.1:17741-48307 GCA_900406225.1 Acrobeloides nanus
ATTTTGGCTGAAAAATCCAAAAAACACACTCAAAAAATCCAAAAAAAATTTCCTTGACCGTGTTTTGGACATTTTTTGACCTCAAAACCCAAAAAACATGAGTTTTGAGGTCAAAAAATGTCCAAAACACGGTCAAGGAAATTTTTTTGAATTTTTTGAGTATGTTTTTTGGATTTTTCAGTCAAAATTATTCCAAGAAAGGTCATTCTTAAAAAAATTTTCTAATTTCAGTGCAGTTCGGCCCCCCCCAAAATTCGCATAAATACAAACATTTTGGGGGGGGGGGCCGAACTGCACCGATCGGTGCAGTTTGGTCCCCCCCCCCAAAAATGTCAGTTTGGCCAAATTTTTGGGGGGGGCCGAAGTGCATAAGTTCCAAATTTTCTCTACCTGGACTTTACCACACGTGTGTGGTAACCCTTTCTGGATGCTTACCCTTTATCCCCTCCCCCGTAGCGTAGGGAGAAGGGTCTACTAGGAGAGTTACCACCCCAAAATCATGGGGGGCCCTTATGAAATTTTTGGCCTTCCTTCGGTAGGCCAAAACATAATGGGTACCCTTAAGGTTTTTGGCACTTTTTGAAAAATTGATTTTTTTTGTTTTCAGCCTGGGGGGATTCTGCATAAATTTATGCAGAATCATTTTGCTGATTTTTGTTCCTAAAATCTGATTTTGAAAAAATGTTCTTGGCATCTCAACAAGTAAGCTAGCTCGAGACTTTTTTTTACGCTTTTCCATATAAACACACGTGGAAATAGAAACAAATCGATGGTATATAAGAGTACAATAACATTTTTAGGAGGGATGAGCAGAAAAGCGCATGAAATTTCAACCGGAAGCTTCGTTTTTAAAAATCTTCGTGCTTTTGGTTGCGCTGTTGGTCCCTGGGTGCAACAACCAGAAAATAAAGAAAAAGTCAAAAAGATGTTCGATCATCTCGAGGTAAACAAAATGTTTAGGCTCATTAAACAACTTTTTAGTATCGATTAGGTATCACACATGAACAAAGGGGGGGGGAGTCTCCCCCCCCCCCCCCAACCAATCCGGCAAAAAGGCCAAAAAGTAGGATCAACCCGGCATCGGGGCGGCCGAGTTGGTTCTTTTTTTTTGGTCCTCAAAATTTTGAAAAATTAAAAAAAAACATAAGGGGGGACCAAGGCAAATTTTTGAAAATTTTAGACCCAACCTAGCACCAGACCCCTCTCTCCCCCTTGTTTGTCCACCTATGTTAGGTATCCCACTGAAACGTGAAATTTTTCGAAAAATTTTTTTCATCATTTTGAATTGACCCCTCTATGAGTAATTTGATGCGAGAAATCCGAATTTCACATTTCCGAGACCTGAAAATCTTTCCCAGAATCAAGAAAAGGCTATATAACAGGGAGGCCATATTCTTTGACAAGAATCACATGTCATACATCATATAAATAGCCTTTTCTTGATTCGGAGAAAGTGAAATTCAGATTCCCCGCATAAAATGCCCCTAGAGGGGTCAATTTCAAAAGAAAAAATTTTTTTTCGAAAAATTTCATGTTCAGTGAGATAATCGATACTAATAGTTCCAACTTTTTTTCAGAAACTATGCCTAAATTTCACGTCCTAGTGAGATACCTAATCGATACTATAGTATATATAGTTCCAACTTTTTTTCAGAAACTATGCCTAGATGGAACTCTTAAACCTACGCCCGTGAAAGATCATGATTTGGAGAACTTTTCCGAAGCTATCAATAATACAGTAGAAGGGAAGCACGGAAAACAATTGTTGCTGCTGCATCCAGATGCCAAGATTAAGCACCATTTATGAAATAATGTCTTATACAGTGATGTACATTATATATATTTTTATCATTAAAATAATATTGTCATAGTTCAATCATGCAAATGAGAAGGCGTGTCATAAATTTGTATATTTGTGCGCGCTAGTTTTTTCAAAAATGTCTTAAAAATAGTTATTCTACCTATTTTTGGCATGTGAAAAAGTAGGGGTGCCAAGTCACTGATGTTTTCAGAAAAGTGCTGATTTTGAAATGTCAAATCTGATTTTTGAGGTGCGAAATTTATAAGAAATACAAGGGGGGGGGGCAAAAGTCTTGACATTTCAAAAACGTGTCTTCTCGACAATTCTGGACGAGAAAACACCTTTTCAGCGTTTTTGACAATGTCAAGACTTTGGCAATTAGTAAAAGTAGTGACAGAAAAAGTAGTGACGGCAGAAAAGTAGTGACGGGAAAAGTAGTGACGGCCGAAAAGTAGTGAAGGAATAGTAGAAAATTCAAATTTTTGTCAAAAATTCAATTTTTTTTCAAAAATCAAAATTTTTTCAAAAAATTCAAAATTTTATCAAAAATTCAAAATTTTTTCAAAAAATTCAAACATTTTGTCAAAAATTCAATTTTTTTTCAAAAATCGATTGCGCGCATTGAAAAATTCTGAAAATTTTTTCAGGGGGTCAAAAAATGGAAAAAATTGCGTCAAAATTAGGGGTTATAAGTATTAACCCCAACAAAATCATTTTTAGGGGTAATTTTATGCGAGAAACCGACTGCGCGCATTCCCGAACCTTGAAAACGCTTCATTGACCCTGATTCAGGGAAGGGGTCGGCGTTTAAATAGTGAATGAATAGTAGAAAATTCAAATTTCAAAATTTTTGTCAAAAATTCAAAATTTTGTCAAAATTCAATTTTCATTTAAAAATTAATTTTTGTGCAAAATATTGTCAAAAATTCAAAAATTTTTTTAATAAATTAAATTATTTGATAAAATATAGTTCTGATGACATGTTGTTTATTATTTTTGGAAGTTGTTTTGTCCATTTAGTAATTATCTATATTAATTTCATCTTTTAAAATCTCTCTTTTAATATAAAGCCATAATAGAAAAAATAAATTAAAAATTCGAATTTGAACAACAAATTTATGCAAAAATAAATATTTAAGAGACGATATCTCGAAAATTCGAACCTAGGTGGGAGTAGTGTTAAACGGTTCGAGCGCACTCCAAGTTGAATTTAGTTAGTGAGATTAACTCATGGAAAAGTTTTTAAAAGTCATTTCGAGTCAAAACTCGCTGTTCCAAAAATTCAAAACCATGTCCGAAGCTCAGTACCATTGATTTTGCGTGTATGTTTTGAAATTTCTAATCTCTTAAAACACCCAAGATAATTTTTTTTGGCCAAAATTTCTTTCTGGCCAATGTATTCCAATATGGAAAACATTTCTAGCATGATTTCAAAAAAATCCGAGAAAAATTTTTTTTAGATCCCTGTTCTACTCCCACGTGTAAAAATGGCTCAAAAATCGATGTTTCTTTTTTTCGAAATCACGCTAGAAATGTTTTCCATATTGGAATACATTGGCCAGAAAGAAATTTTGGCCAAAAAAAATTATCTTGGGTGTTTTAAGAGATTAGAAATTTCAAAACATACACGCAAAATCAATGGTAAAATTTGATCAAAAAAAGTTTGTCGGTCCCCGTTCGTACCAAAGCTCGATTCTTTCAGAGCCGGTGCTTTAAGGCATATTATGATGCAAAAATAGCAATTTCTTTGCGTTATCTCCCTTCAATCGAGAACGTAAGAATTTTTTAATCTCTGAATACGAACTACAACAGAATTTTTAAATTTCTTTCAAAGAATTTAATTTTTTTCGTTTCAATAAACAATTCTTTTAATTCCTGATTCAATCGGAAAACTTATATAAAAGAAAAAAATGTTTGACGAAAAAAAGGACTATATATCAAACTTTGTTTTGATGCGATGCCCTATGGAACGGATCGAATATTCTTCACATTTATCTTCATTAGTATAGACTATTACAGTGAAAACCTGTATCTGTCGGCATTGAACGCATGTCTTTAAGTATTTTGATCAAAAAGGGCGTATGATCATTTTCATTAATTAATCATGTTGATAGACGTTGTAAAAAAACAGTGAAAATTTTTTATAAAGACAAGCGTTCAAAACAGCAAATTCATTCGTGAACACTCGAGATGAGATTTTTGTTGGCCTATTTGGCCATTATTTTCTCAATTTGCCAACAAAGTATCGAAGACAAACTAAGTATCGAACAACGATTGAGGACATGTGCATGTAAGTATGAAATTCCTATTCATGTGATGTTCGATCTCGAGCTATATTTTGAGAACGATGTCGAACTGCTTTGTAACCAATATAAAGCGGAATATGAACAAATTAAGGACGCAAAAACTTTGAAAATCGGGTAAGAAATTAAAAGTAGTCCCGGGAGAGCGGGCTCCGCCCGAAAGAAATCTGACACCGAATCGATCCGACACTATACGACCCGACGGCTACTCCACCCGAAGCTACGCTACCCTAAGCTACTCCACCAAACGCTATCCCCCCTCCATGCTAACGCGAAAACTTTAAAAATCGGGTGAGAAATTAAAATTAGTTCCGAGATACCAGGCTTCGCAAAAAAAAATCTTCTTCGTACAGACGCTATCCGATCTAACGCATATCCCATCCGAAACTACCCCACCCGAAGCCACTCCACTGAACGCAAAAAAGGTCATAGGTTCGAACCCCGCAGAGTCGCTTTCGTTTTTGCATCTGAAGCATTTTTTCAAGGAAAACTTTGAGGTCGCCTAATTCGGCTTCCAGAAAGAGTTTTGAGACAAAATTTTTTCTATATTAAGTTTGGGTGAGGGGGGAAGAGAGGGGAAAACATTTTTCAAGTCCCGGACCGGCTCCTAATTCCTTGAAGATAGTTTGGGCACACAGTCAATTTTTTGGTGCATTATAGTACAAGATTTTTAGGAAANAAATTTTTTCTATATTAAGTTTGGGTGAGGGGGGAAGAGAGGGGAAAACATTTTTCAAGTCCCGGACCGGCTCCTAATTCCTTGAAGGTAGTTTGGGCACACAGTCAATTTTTTGGTGCATTATAGTACAAGATTTTTAGGAAAGGTGACATAGATTGCGAACGCTATACTTTATTTTGTGAAAATTATAAAGAAGGTTTGAGAAATGAATACCCTGGGAAAGTTCGGTATAATATTTAGCGCAGCGTTTAATTTTAAAAAATTTAGAAGGATATTCGATTGTGTTAAAGACGGTCTTAGATTTGATGATGCTTGGCGTAATTATTATCTCATCAATGGCAAAGGCATGCATTTTATGATGACGGAGAGTTATAATCTGGCTAAGTTCATGTGCAATAATACAAAATGTAAAAATATCTCTAAAAATCACAAACATAAATTTTTAGTGGTCAAAGATGTTCTCATGAAAATTAATCGCGCTTCCGATGAAGGTAGGCTTCTAGAGAATAATGGTGCAAATCCATTATCCGAAGAAGAGATGGATTATTATATAAAAAATAATGCTTCACTCGATACTCGAGCGTTCTTGAAATGTTCTAAAGAACAACGAGCGTTTACCGAAGAAGCGATGGAATATGCTTATGATATCGGTCACGAAAGAACAAAGACCTATACGATTCCTGGTAAAAGAAAATGCGAGTAAGTTTTTAGACAAAACAAAAAATATAAAATTCTAGCGCCGTCAAATGCTATTGGAATGAAATAGAAAATGCACTCAAAGATGAACTGCCCGAAGTCGTAGAATTTTCCAAAGGAATGCAAGAATACCTACTAGGATTTGGGTCAGGAAAAAGATTCTATGAGGAAGAAGACGGAGAAAAGCAATCAACGTAAGCGTTCACGGCGGACCAAAGTGTGCAAAAAGTGGGGACACCCCCAAATCCGGCTGAAAAATGTTTCTTTCACTGCTAATCACCCAATACAAAAAGAATTGTCGAGTTCCATAAGAGCACAACTTTTTTCGACTTTTCGAAAATTCGGCTAAGTCCCGAAAAGTCGGCTTTTTGGACCTTGATGGAAAAATCGATGTATCTCCGCGAAAATTCAACGAAATTTGGTGCAGTTTTTTATAGCATATTTTACGGATCGTAATCTACGTTTCTAGCAAGAAATTTTTGCGAGAAACCCGATTTGAACATTTTTAAAATGGGCTTGAATGAGTAAACTTCAAACGAATAGAACTTCTAGTAGACATGTTCATTATTCGAGATCGATCCCTTAAAATGCTCATGAGAATCATAAAAGCCAATTCTACGGAGCCGAGTTTTTGAGCGCAGAAGAAAATTTTTTAGAAATATCCAAAAAAGTGTCAAAAAGTACCTTAAAAAGCAGTTTTTCGGGAAAAAGTTATGATTTTTCAACGAAAAAGTGAGAAATCGCTCCATAGAATTGTAGAGCTCATCAAGACGTGCCGTTTGAGGGGTTGATCTCGATAAATGAAAATGTCTACGAGGAGTTCTATTCGTTTGACGTTCATAAAAATGCCCAAAATTCAAACCCATTTTAAAAATGTTCAAATTGGGTTTCTCGCAAAAATTTCTTGCTAGAAACGTAGATTACGATCCGTAAAATATGCTATAAAAAACCGCACCAAATTTCGTTGAATTTTCACGGAGATACGTCGATTTTTACATCAAGGTCCAAAAAGCCGACTTTTCGAAAAGTCGAAAAAAGTTGTGCACTTATGAAACTCGACAATTCTTTTTGTATTGAGTGATTAGCAGTGAAAGAAACATTTTTCAGCCAGATTTGGGGGTGTCCCCACTTTTTGCCCACTTTGGTCCATCGTGCGTTTATATCCTTTTTGATAATTCTTTAGATGTGAGGACATCAAACTAGATTTTGGCTCCGATAGAGGTGTAGTCGATTTTATTTTCATGAATTTTCGTATACGTGAAGATTATGATCGACATCCTACTGAGAGATTTTGCCATTGGAACCGGTATGATGATAGGGATAAATTAATAGTCAAGCCAAAATATGAACCGAAACCATGGTGTGATTTTTCAAAGGTATCTTTAATGATTCCACAGATATCTTTTAAAATTTCAGTATGGACATGTAAATGAAGTATGTGGAAGATTTTGGTGGGATGGTGGATGGGTGAAGTATAAAGAATGTTGTCCTGGTCTAGCATGTTATAACGGTCTAGCTGGTGGAAAACCTACTTGTCATTCCTTCTAAAATAGACTAAATTTATTGTTCTTTGTAGACAAATTAGTTGATTAAAAATTTTACGTATCAAACGAATATTTTTTATATTAAAACGCATTCTTTACGTATCCATTTCACAAACAATTCTCAAAATGAACGTCTTGACACAATTTCTTCACAAAATCTTCGATTTTAATCAAAATTGGGTAAAACTCAACTTATTCCAAAGCCTAGATTACAGAGCTCAGATTATTGCTTTAAAAAATTCGGGTTTAAATTATAGTACGGGATTCCACCGAGGTTTCGGCAGATCGTTTGAATTACAGTACCGGATTACAAAGTACTTTATTATTAGTTCCAAATTACAGTTCTCAATTACAACGCTCGAAATTACAGTTCCGTATTACAATGGTATAAATTACAGTTCCGAATTACAATTGTTCAAATTCTAGTGCGGAATTATAAAAAAAGGACTCAATTTCGCTCGAATTGCAAGTTTAAAAATTACAACTAGCCTATTATACAATAATCGGGGCTTGAAAAGATGGTGAAACCTTTGTCAATTAATCAGGATTTATATAGACAAAGGCATTTATTGAAAAGATTTTTATATTTTTTTATTACCGAGACCGAGCGCCACTCGCTGCTCATAAAAAATGTATTAGATTTAACCAAAGTTAAGAGTTCGGTAAGACTCAGCACTAATCGCATTTCGTCGGCGGAACGATTAGTGGATGTTAGACCCCGCGGCGGAACGGTTTTTTTGGGGGTTTTGTGGATAGTGAACACAATTTTGACGTTCTTTTTGCGTTTTTCGTGCTTTGCGAGTACCCGGAGTGTACCTGGTAGGTTCCCCGGATGTACCAGATAGTTACCCCAGGGATACTCGGTAGGTACATCAAGGTACTCCGGGGTACTCGGTAAGCACTCCGGAGGGACCAGATAAATACCCCGGGGGTACCTGGTTGGTACCCCGGATGTATCGGGTAGGTACTACGGGGGTTCCTGGTAGATACCTTGGATGTACCAGGTTGGTACTCCGGAGGTACCTGGTTGGTACCCCGGATGTACCAGGTAGATACTACGGGTGTACCTGGTAGGTACTCCGTAGGTACCTTGGATGTACCAGGTAGATACTCCGTAGGTACCTCATAGGTACCCCGAATGTACCAGGTAGGTACCCAGTAGTTTCTGAAAAAAGTTGGAACTATATATACTATAGTATCGATTAGGTATCTCACTGGGACGTGAAATTTTTCGAGAAAAATTTTTTTCATCATCTAGAATTGACCCCTCTAGGGATAATTTTATGCGGGGAATCCGAATTTCATATTTTCGAGACCTGAAAATCTTTCCCCGAATCGAGAAAAGGCTATTTATATGACAGGAGGTCACATTCTTTGACAAGAATCACATGACATACGACATATAAATAGCCTTTTCTTGGTTCGGAGAAAGATTTTCAAGTCTCGGAAATGTGAAATTCGGATTCCTCGCATAAAATTATCCCTAGAGGGGTCAATTCTAGGTGATGAAAAAATTTTTTCTCGAAAAATTTCACGTCCTAGTGAGATACCTAATCGATACTATAGTATATATAGTTTCAACTTTTTTCAGAAACTATGCCTAGATGGAACTCTTAAACCTACACCCGTGAAAGTACATGATTAGGAGAACTTTTCCGAAGCTATCAACAATACAATAGAAGGGAAGCACGGAAAACAATTGTTGCTTCTGCATCCAGATGCCAAGATTAAGCATCATTTATGAAATACTGTCTTATACAGTGATGTACATTTCTATATTTTTATCAATAATTTTACTAATAAAATAACATTGTCATAGTTCAATGATGCAAATGAGAAGGCATGTCATAAATATTGTATATTTGGGCGCGCTAATTTTTTTCAAAAATGTCTTTAAAATAGTTATTCTACCTATTTTTGGCATGTGAAAAACCAGGGATGCCAGGTCTGCTGATTTTTCAGAAAAGTGCTGATTTTGAGATGTCAAATCTAAAATTTTTTACTTAAAAACGGCTATATCTCATAAGGGATAGATTTTCAGCAGCTAATTTTTTCATT
This sequence comes from Acrobeloides nanus, assembly GCA_900406225.1. Lineage (NCBI taxonomy): Eukaryota > Metazoa > Nematoda > Chromadorea > Rhabditida > Cephalobidae > Acrobeloides > Acrobeloides nanus. The sequence goes on from OZJO01000051.1 coordinate 26,823, forward strand.
TTTAACGTCAATTCGAATATAGGTTGTTTTTTCGGGAAATCACGAGTTCAGGATTTTGAAGAAAAATTTTTTTTTAATTTTCATTTCAATAATAAATTAATATTGAAAATCAGGCAATAAAAGTAGGGACTACACAAGGTCAGAATACACAAGGTTTTTTGGTTGAATCGACTTTTTTGACCCTGTTTCTAGCTATAAGAAACAGAGGTGTAAAAAAAACACTTTTTCAGAAAAATCACTATTTCCCACCCATGTTATATTTTTGACTACAGTTTTTTGCTGTTATTATTAAGACTAATGGTTGCTCTTAAATTTGTAAAAAGAATTTCGTAAAAATAATTTACATTGACCAAGATATACAGATTTTTCTAAAAAATCAAAAAATCGCATATTTTTGAAAAATTATCATATCTCAGTAACGAGGAGCCCTTCATTTTCGAATACTTTGACAAATGTTAGAGAAATGTATCCTCTAAATCTCTATATAAAATTTTTTGTCCAAATATGGCGCGAAGTGGTGCGAAAAATGCACTAGTTGTCAAAAAGTCACCTTTTTAAGTTTCTGGGGTATAAGGGGTACGGGGAAATTTTTTTATGACTCAATTCCATCGGGAATCGACACCCAGATCGGGAAATACCCCTGTATAAAGTAAAAAATGTTTTTGCGCTGATTTGGGGGGGGGGAGACAAGGCAGTTTTTACGCTGGGGAACTCCTCCCGGGTTCAAAAAAAAATTGTAGAAGAAACAAATTTGTAGTAGCTATTTTTCAAGTTTTTTATGACCTATTTTTACGAGAAAACCGTCGATTCTTAGGTTTTTCTAGGCGGAGAATCGATTAAATGCACTCCTGAACCGTGAAAACGTTTCCTTGATCCTGATTCAGGGAAAAAAGTATTCGGCACAATTATCAAAATAGCGATGCTTATCGTATTCAAATTCCGTAACTCCTAGTGCCGTTTTTACGCTTTGGCAATATGCGCAATCGATTTTTCGCATAAAAATACCCCCTAAGGCTTATTTTTAGGAAATTCTTTTCCTATTCCAGGATCCTGCTGCCATTTTGGCCCCCTAATCCAGAGTAGTACCAAAAAGCGTTGTGAAAAGTCCTAGAGCCGCCAAACAAAATTGTAGACTGTGAGCAGTCAACAATGTTTCGATTGAAGTCTTCCTTTTGTTAGCTAATAATTTTTTTGAAAAATTTATTCAATGCGCGCCAAAATCATTGTTTCAATGCTCAGAAATTTTTGTAATTAAAAAGAAATCTCTGAAATTTACTACTACCATAAAAAGTTTCAAATTGCCCCAGCGAACATAAATGAAATTTTGAAACTGGGGAGTGCATTTTGCGACCATTTGGGAATTTTTTCGTAAAAATAAGCCTATTGGGGGTAATTTGATGCGAGAAATCGATTGCGTGCACTCCCGAAGCGTAAAAACACCATCTTGAACAAGTTTTCGTGGAAAATTGCCTATTTTTTCGCTTTTTGTTCGCTAAAAATTGATGAAAAAAGGCGAAAAAATATGCAATTTTTTATGAAAACTTGGTCAATATGGCGTTTTTACGCTTCGGGAGTACGCGCAATCGCATCAAATTACCTCAATAGAGATTTTTTACGAAAAATTTTTTCTCCCAAATGGTCGCAAAATGCACCCTCTCTTTAAGTGCGCTCCCCAGGCGTAATAGCTCCAAATTTTTTAAAGGAAGTTATGCATTTCAGTCATCGATAAGATTTTAACGATTCGATTTTTGCGGAAAAATGTGGACCCATAGGGGGGGGGCATTTCCGAAAATGCCCCCTTCCACATGGGCCCACAAGGGACATTCTGAATTTTTCGATTTTTGGCAAATTTTTCAATTTGTGATGAATTTTTCAAGAAGGGGAATTCGAATAAGTGTCTTGTTGTTTTGTATAATTTTTCGAGAATAATTTTGGTGTTTTTTTAACCTGTTATTGTTTTTAATCTAAATAATTTAAGGCTAATCATTGAATTGTATTGTTTGAACAATGGCAGATGATTTTGATCCTTTTGAAGCTTTTGATGATGACGGTGATAATGGAACAAGTTCGAAACCAAACAGTATGGAAGCTCTTGAAATTGAACGACAGATAAAGGCACGCTAAGTTTGATTTTTATTTAAAATAAATTTATTTGGAATTGAGAATTTATTCAATCAATTTTTCGGTACTCTTAAAGGAGAGGGACCCAAAATACGTGATGATTTTTTCCTGAAAATGACCCCTATAGAGGTAATTTTATACAGAAAATCGATTGCGCATTCCCGAACCCTGAAAATGTTTTTCTACTCTGATTCAGGGAAGGAATTATGTGTAATGAAGCGAAAATGAACTAAAATTTGAATTTTTTGCAGAGAAATTAGCTTTCTAGGGGTTTTCTAGGCGGGGAATCAATTACGCGCATTATCAAAGCATGAAAATGTTTGCTTGACCCTAATTCCTAGGCACCTAAGGGTTTAGAAACTATGTGCCTAAGCATCTTGCGTCTAAGCACTTAGGCGCCTAAACCCGCAGCGCTAAGGATCAGAGCCAAGCAAGCATTTTCATGCTTTGAAAAATGCGCGCAATCCATTCACTGTCTAAAAAGCCCTTAGAATGTTTGTTTTCCTGCGAAAATTCGAATTTTAGTTTATTTTCCCCTTGTTACACATAATCCCTTCCCTGAATTAGGGTCAAGGAAGCATTTTCAGGATTCAGGAATGCACACAATTGAATTTCCGTATAAAACTACCTCTATAGGGGTCATTTTCAAGAAAATTTTTTTGAAAAATGTTATTTTTGATCCCTCTTCTTTAGTACTAAGTGTTCAAAGCTCGAAAAAGTAATAAGAAATTTTAGATTTTTTTATCTCCATAACAAATTTTTGAGTGGACTTTTTATTCCTGCAACTAACATATTTTAGTCATTCCTAAAGTTTTATACAGATTTATATTTTCAGGCTCGTCAAGATGCCGAGTCGTTGCTTCTTAGGATGTCTTCTTCAGTTGGCTCGACTAAGCGTCCTAGCGAAGCTATTGCACCTAGCTCATCCAAGGATGCACCACCACTTGAAAAGCAACTTCGTACAAATGGAGACTCTAGTAATGCAGCAGTTAATGAAACTATGCACCATGAAGTTTTTGATGAAGTTATGGAAGTGAACGAAGATGATGAGATTCAAGGCTTAAATATGAATTCGACTGCGCGTATTACAACGTATAAAATTGAGGCTGAAGGATGCATGCATGAGGTAAGATTTTATGCATAGCGGCGCGATTCTCAGTACAGTGTTTCGTGAAACTGTGTTACTACCTCAGAATGACTTGGAAACCTCATAAAACATGTTGTAATGGCCTGTAATAGCCTTCATTTTGATGTGCCAAAAATTCTGTTTGCATTGTGAAGTGACAATCGTGATTAGCTCTGTATGGAGCGGTTTTTTTCTGAAACGTTAAGTTGCCAAAATTCGAATTTTGAAGTTCGTATATATGTATCGAATGCCTCTATAAAATATATGGATTTGTCTACCATCTCATGATTTTGAGGTGGCACATCAAAATGAAGGCTATTACAGCTATTATTAGGCTATTAGAACATGTTTTATGAGGTTTCAAAGTCATTCTGAAGTGGTAACACAGTTTCTCGAAGCACTCTCACCGCTATGACATGTTGATACATAAACATTGCATTTTCAGGTCGCTTATCCAGTTGGGATGGAATACACCCCATTAGTCTGGCGACAAACAGAACCAGCGAAAAAATACCCGTTCAAATTGGATCCATTTCAAAAAGAGGCTATTAATTGCATCGACAACAACCAATCTGTGTTGGTTTCCGCTCATACGTCTGCAGGAAAAACTGTAAATGCACTGTATGCTATCGCTATGGCTTTGCGGGATAACCAGCGTGTTATTTACACTTCACCCATTAAAGCATTGAGTAATCAGAAGTTCCGCGAGTTAAGCGATGAATTCCATGATGTTGGACTGATGACTGGTGATGTTACATTAAATCCAGATGCATCTTGTATTGTGATGACAACTGAGATTTTGCGTAGCATGTTATATAGAGGATCTGAGATTATGCGTGAAGTCGGTTGGGTCATTTTTGATGAGATCCACTATATGCGTGATAAAGGTAAATACAAAATGAGCCAAAATAATCGTACTAGGTTGAAAAAATTGGCTGCTGCAACCCTTTGATTAATCTTGCTTTTTTCTAAATTTTTTAATTTTTAGAGCGTGGTGTAGTTTGGGAAGAAACGATCATTCTTTTACCGGACAATGTGCATTATGTATTTCTTTCAGCTACAATTCCTAATGCTAGACAGTTTGCAGGTCTGTGTCTTTTTTAAATCAATTTGAAATTTTTAGAATGGGTATGTTTTTTGCACAAACAGCCGTGCCATGTCGTTTATACGGACTATCGACCTGTTCCACTAATGCATTTTATTTACCCGGCTGGCGGTGAAGGTTTATATGAAGTTGTGAATATTCAAGTACGCACCACTTATATTGACTTGAACACGCACTCCTTTTTTAGGGCCAATTCAATGAAGATAAATTTAAAGCTGCGATGTTAGGTCTTCAAGAAGCCGGAGATGGCCTCGATAGTCGGGATCGAAGAGGCGGTCGCGGAAACCAACAGAAGAATGATTCTAATGTTATAAAGCTGGTTCGAACGATTAAAGAAAGAGACATGCTGCCATGTATTGTTTTTTCGTTTAGTCGAAGAGAATGTGAGGCTTATGCATCGTGTCTCAAGGATATGGATTTTAATACAGGTAAAACAATCAGCGTGATTTTGGGGCTGGGATCTCCAATGACGTTCCAGGAAATTACACCTTTTAGCATAATTGGGTGTGAGCTCTGGTGTTGGGGGTCGACAAAGTTCATCGAGTAATTGACAGTCATGTGTCCTATAGCCTTTCGGGCAGATTCTCTATGCCACCATAATCTCTCCACAAGTCTAGTTATATTAACTTTGCTCGAAACAGTGTCAGGGAAGTGTTTTTTACGCTTCGGGAGTGCGTTTTTTGGATTCCTCGTGAAAAATTGCGCTAAAAGGTCATTCCTATAAAAAATTTTCAAAAATTGAGAAATTCGAAAAAAATTGAATTTTTTCACGTCATTGGGGCCCCCTTGACTTGAATAGCCCCATGGTTTTTTATTATATGATTCCAATTTTAGATGACGAAAAAAAGATGGTGAAAACAATCTTTACAAGTGCGATTAATCTACTCTCGGACGAAGATCGCCAAATTGACCAAATTAAGTTGGTTGAGCCATATTTGTTGCGAGGAATTGGTGTTCATCATTCTGGACTTCTACCGATTATCAAAGAAGTTATTGAAATTTTATTTGGTGAAAGTTTAATCAAGGTATATTTATTTAGTTTATGTTATTATGATTTGTAATTGGTAGGTACTTTTTGCAACGGAAACTTTTTCTATGGGACTAAACATGCCAGCTAAGACAGTGCTGTTCACATCAGCTAGAAAATTTGATGGCAAAGATTACAGGTCAGTTGAATAAGTTAAAATATTAGATCAAGTTTTTAGATGGATAACTAGTGGCGAATATATTCAAATGAGTGGAAGATCAGGCAGAAGAGGGAAGGACGATAAGGGTCTAGTTATAATGATGCTCGACCAAGCTATGAGTTCGGATGTTGCCAAGCAGATTATTAAGGTTTGTTTTATATATGTAACATGATATTTTTATGACTTCACGGCTATCAAGAGTTTGGCTAAAAATAGAATCTCATAAAAACTAGTTGAAAATACAAATATGTTGATAATATATACCCTCTGTAGAGTTGAACGAAAATATTTTAGCTCAAAATTTCACCGGAAATAGATTCCTCGCTAGGAAATCCTCTAGGGGTCTATTGTTGTACTTCCATTTCTGGCCAAACTTTTGAGCACCGCGTTCACATTTAGGGACAAGCAGATGCTCTCAACTCACAGTTTCGTCTCACATACAATATGGTCTTGAACTTGCTACGTGTTGAAGGAATCAACCCAGAGTTTATGCTAGAGAAATCTTTTTATCAATTCCAAAATTTCTCAACTTTACCAGATTTGCACAATAGTGAGTTGTTTGACTAATAAGGAATGTTCATTAGCTGCAGCGCGGATATAGAAAATCGACTAATATAGAGTGAAAGTTCATGAAAAATAGATAAAAAAATTTGGAGGCGCATGGGACAAAAAATTTTGAGCTTAAACGCTTCCAAGATTTTACATCTTACTGTTTAGTTTTTTGGCTATAACTCAGCTAAATTCAATCCGTTTGGGCTTAGCAATAGCTCATTGAATTCCTGAGATCACGGCGAACAACTTTGTAAAACATCACTTTTTATGAAAAAATTTCTGTATTGGAGAAAACTTGGAAGAAAGTTATTGATGCTTTTGTGTTAAGTTTACTGAAATTCGTATATTACAATTGAACTATAAACTTTCTTCTAAGTTTTCTCCAACACAGAAATTTTTTCATAACAAATGATATTCTGCAAAGTTGTTCGCCGTGATCTCAGGAATTCTAATGAGCTATTGCTAAGCCCAAACGAATTTAATTTGGCTGAGTTATAGCCAAAAAACAAAACAGTAAGGTCCAAAACCTTGGAAGCGCATGGGACAAAAAAGCTCAAAATTTTTTGTCCCATGCGCCTCCAAAATTTTTTAAAAATATTCTATTTTTCATGAACTTTCACTCTATGTTAGTCGATTTTCTTATATCTGCGCTGCAGCTAATGAGCACTTCTTGTAAGTTACGAAATCTTAGAATGCATTAACAAAAAGCATGAATATGATAGCTTGCGTATTGCACATGAAGCGGAACTCCAGGGATATTTTGAAATGGAAAAGAGAATCGATGAACTTCGAGAATCCATTCACAAGACACAATTTTTGCCGAAATATGTCGCTCCTTATTTAATTGCCGGACGAATGTTTCATGTATTTTTTTTGCACTGATTTCTATAAAAAAACTTTTAAGATCAAAGCCAATGGTTTTGATTTTGGCTGGTGTTTCTTGCTGAATTTCCACAAGAAAGTTGACCCGTTATCCGAAACGAACGAAATGATCTACGTCTTGGATGTGGCAGTGCATATTTCTAGTGAAAGCGCGAAACATTTTGCCAGTAATCCGAATGTGAACGTGATTCGACCACCGGCTAAGGGCGAACGTGGGGTTATGGAAGTGTGCTCGTTTCTTCTAACATCAATCCATGACATTAGCCAGATTCGTTTGAAATTGCCTAACGATCTCCAAGGGAAAGAGAAGCTTGCTTCATTGAGTCATATGCATGAGGTTAGTTTTTTTAATACAGAGTAGTGATTTTTAAAGTTACAACAAGTGACAATTTTGATGAATTTTTCTTAAATATGCGACTTTTTCTTGGTTTGTCACCAATGAGACAAATTGCTAAAATCCTCTGAAATTTGCCGTTTTAACGGAATTGCGCTGATCTATCAATAAACAACTTTTATAACACGTTTATTCAGGCAATATATTTTTTATAGTAGCGAGCAAAACTTTTTTATTCACTCGATTCATTTTCACAAAACATGTTGCCTGAATTTCATTCAATCATGTGAGAAAAGTTGTTTACTGGCACGATTAGATTAGCTCAACTTAGTCAAAATGGCAATTCGGTAAATTTCAGAAAACAGTTGATTCAATTATTTTAGAAAGCGATGGAGCGCTTCAATGGACAACCCCCAGTAATGGATCCCATCAAGGACATGAAGATCCCAGATGAAGATTTCAAAAAGAAGTTAGAAACTTTAAAACAATTGGAACAACGTAAAGCCTCGCATCCTCTTAGAAAGCGCCAGAATTTTGAAGAGCTATGCGCCGAATACCAACGTAAGATGGATTTGCATTCGGAATACAAGGAAGCCAAAGAAGCATTCAAAAAGGCTAAAAGCCTGTTGCAATTGGATGAACTAGGATGCCGGAAGAGGGTGTTGAGGCGTTTGCAGTATTGTGATGATGCGGATGTGATTACCCATAAGGTAATTTTTTGAAAAAATTTTTTTTGCAATAATTTGCCTCAATCGGTCCTCCTTTAAACAAATTATATAAAGTAGAATGAGATTTGTAATCAATTTTTGAATTTTTCAGGGCCGAGTAGCATGTGAAGTTAGCGCAGCAGACGAATTACTTTTAACAGAAATGATCTTCAGTGGAGTCTTCAATACTTTAACTTCCGAACAGTGTGCTTCATTGCTTTCATGCTTTGTATTTGAAGAAAAGGCTAATGTCGCAAAACTTCCAGATGAGCTAAGTGGTTGTTTGAAAACAATGCAGGTAATAGTTTTGGATTGAGCCCATTTCAATTACAAAATGAGCCAAAAAACTGTACTTTTGCATTTTTTGGTGAAAATTTTTCAAAATTTTGTTTCATAAATCACCTATAAGGGGTATGTTCATGCGCGCAATCGATTTCTTACATGAAAATACCCCTTGTATTAGATTTTTGAAATAAATTTTTAAAAATGTTTCATCAAAAAACGCAAAAGTACGGTTTTTTTACTCACCCTGTAGTCGAACGCTAAAGACCCGTAAAAAACGCTTTTCTACAAAATCTCATAGAAAAAAGTTATAACGATTGTACTTAAAAGCCGGAGTCAAACTTTTCCAACATTCAAACACACATGTGTCCTACTGATTTAAATTGATTTTTTTAGTCATTTGCTCGCAAAATTGCCAAAGCTACGAATGAGGCTAAAATGCCATTAGACGAAGAAACCTATGTTGAATCGTTCCGTCCGCATTTAATGGATGTTGTTTATCAGTGGTGTTCTGGCGCATCTTTCAGACAGATTTTGCAAACGACGGAAATCTTTGAAGGTACAGTCAAACCTTTGGCCTTGTAATTTTTTTAATCCTGATTTATCCAATTTTGGAAAAATCTCAGCTATTTCTATAATTTTGGTCCAGACTTGGGGGAGTTAAAAAAGTTTTTTCAGATTTGGGGGTAAGTCTTGGAAAATTAAAAATTTTTTCAGGTTTGGGGAGGAAAGGTTCCCCCACATAATTACGATGCTATACCCACCTCCGTGGCTTGAGCTGGGGACGAGCGCCTCTGTCGCTCGCGGTTTCTCCGTGAGTGCACTCAACAGCATGGCAAAAATTTATAATTTTCTATTTTAGAGTAGGCAATACTCATTGTCTTATCGGGGCTGCAGCTTGTCCTATTTGAAAGCACTTTCCCAGTAGACCTCAGTAGTTACGGGGGGGGGGGAGAAATTTTTGACAAAAAATGTTCGAAACGATAAAAAAATACTGTTTTTGAGGAAAAATTGAAATAAATTTTTTGGGTGTTTTTGCTATTTTTAGGTGTTTTTTGGCCTTGTAAAAAAGGATAAAAACACCAAAAAAATTTTTCAATTTTTCTTTGGAAACAGTTATTTTCAATTTTTCAATTTGCCCCCATTCTTGGAAAAATTTGGATGTTTTTTACCTTTTTTGAAAAAGTACCCTCCCTCTTGTACCCGAAGTCTCCCACGTAGGTGGGGGTCTGGCTACGCCACTGGTAGACCTTAAACTAAGAAAGCCAATTTTAGGTAGCATAATTCGAGCTTTACGACGGCTGGAAGAACTTCTCCGTGAGATGATTGGTGCAGCGAAATCTATTGGCAACACAGAATTAGAACAGAAGTTTGAAACGGCTCGCAATCAATTGAAACGTGATATTGTTTTTGCGGCTTCTTTATATCTCTAAGATTATTGTTTAGTATTTTATTTGTTTTAATCTATTGTTTTTTGTTTGAAAAAATCTGTTTGTGCCATTTTCCCTTGGTGATAAAAATTGTTTCGATATTCAAATTTGTATGAATTTTTGGATTTTCTTGAACTTCTACCAGCTGGAAGACGAGCGCCTCTGTTGCTCGCGGAATGAATCTGAGCAGCACTCAGTAATTTTATAAAGAATGTTAACATCATTTCATTTTGGCATCCTTCTGTAGTCGTGGTTTTTGGGGGGGGGGGGGGTACCCCAGAAAAGTGTCGATCGTCTCTCATCGTCCCTTGCAACTTTAGTTTTAACGTCGAGGGTTTAAATCTAAAAACTCGAGATCTTATGCACATACATACAGGTTACAAGTATATTTTTACAATTCTTATTTTCAATGAACTTTTTATATTGGTATTATAGTACGTTTCATCCAATTAAAAAGTTTGGTCAAACATTTCGTGTATTGCCACGTGCTATAACCGTTTAAGTACTAAATTTTGCAATTTTTTGAAATTCGTCATAAAATCACAAAACATTGGTACTTAAACATAAAATTCAAGGAAAATAATGATAGGCAAAAAATTTTTATGGTTTATTTTAGGGTGTAGTGTCAAAAAATTTGAAATTCGCGTTCTTTCGAATTTCGACTTCAAGCGAGATCGAACTCACCCCCCCCCCAACGTTTCTTAACTTACCAGATCGGACGGTTAGCACACTGCAACACACGAACTGTTTGAACAAACTTAGTTTAGTTGAGTGAAACGGACTATATATTAAATCTATTTTTTCTAAAAATCTAGTTCTCATTTCATGAAAGTGAAAAATCAGATCTCTCTTGGAATAGGTTCACATGAGCTGATATCGGATTTTTATTACACAGGTTCTTTGTTGTTAATTATTGATCTGCTTCGATTATTATCTATCTATTTATGAAAAGGTTCAAACCGTTATTTGTTATAGCATTTTCATTATTTATTCTATGTGTTAATTCTGAAGAAGCTGGTAGATTTTTATTATCTAAGGTTGTTGCAAACACACGTTATTTTGTTTGAGAATAAAAATTTATAACAAGTTTATATTAAGTTGGAGAACAATTTCGGTGCCTATTTTGTATTTCGAGCTTATGTCTTGCATCCGTTTTCGATGAAAATTTAAGAGAGAAAAATCGAATTTTTACGAAAGAGAAAAAAATGTTGAATTTTTGCAAAAAAAAATCAAAAATAGAATTTTGGAAAATATCGAAAAAAATTGAATTTTTTTGTTGAAAAAATCGAATTTATTGCAAAAAAATTGAATTTTTACGAAAAAATTTTGCCAAAAAACGCAAAAGTATGGGTTTTTTGCTCACCCTATACTTATAGGTCTAGAAATGAGTTGTGAACACATTTTATGATTATGAAGCCAAATTCTTTAATAATTACACTATAGAAGACGACGAAACATTTGAACCATTTGATATTCCCCTGGAAGAATTGCAAAAGGAATCTCGTAAGATCACAACTTTGACTGAAGAATGCAAGAAATATCAAGAGCATTACAAATACTATTGCGTTAGGTATTTTGCATTCTACAGGGTGTATAAAAAACCCCAAATTTGGGCGATTTTTTCATGTTTTTCCAAAATTTTTCTGTTTTCTGCCTCAAAATCATCCTGGGGGTAATTTGAAGCAGAAAATTAAAAATTTTCAATTTTCGCTTCAATACACACTCCGATTCCCTGATTCAAGGTCAGGGAAGCGTGTTCAAGCTTCGGGAATGCGCGCAATCGATTCCTTGGATCATTTTTCGAAAAAAAACATGAAAAAATCGCCTAAATTCCGGTTTTTTCTTATACACCCTGTAAAACTTGTCAAAACTATACGTTGAATAAAGATCAAACATTGGAAAATACAATGAAGAAGTTCGGATCATCTGTGAAAGATACGAGTTGCTATGTCGAGACCGGATTCCTCCGACGGTTGATCACGTAAGGATCACTCTCCTGCTCCAAATTTATATGGTTGCTTTTTGAACATATAATAAATTTTCAGATTCGGCGACAAAAAATTTATTGGCGTACTGCCGGAGTTCCCAAGGCTATCGAGAAAAAGCTGGTCAACTGTTATAGTTCTTGTCGCGAAAACGACCCACTTTGTGTGCATGCGTGCGAATGTATTTTCTTGAACTGGATTATGCAGAAAGAGTGTGAGCCCGGGGTGAAAGCAACAGCCATAATCAACTGTGAACGGTATAGTCGAAAAATATTTTTTTGGCTACCACGGAACTTATTGAATCAGGCAACGTGTACATTGAAACGAAAAGAAACATGGATCCTTATATAGCTTTTTGATGCATCCCTTGAAACGAAAAGAAGGATTAGTACTAACTAATCCTGATTTTTCCGCCATACGACCACGCAGAGATACATCAAAAAGCTATACAAGGATCCACGTTTCTTTTCGTTTCAAAGAAACGTGCCTTATATAACTTTTTTTTGACGCATCCCTGTGTGGTCGTTGACGCTTCAACACGCTACCCTGAATCAGAAGCAAGGAGGCATTTTCGCGCAATCGATTTTTCGCATAGAAAACCCCTTCGGTTATCCGATCAAAATCCGAAATTTTTCATTTTCGCTTCAACACACTACCCTGAATCAAAGTCAAGAAAGCATTTTCACGTTTTGGAAGTACGCACAATCGATTCCCCCGTATCAAATTACCCCTTATACGGGAAAAAAATCTCGGGTCATGAAAAAATCACGAAAATTCCACTTTTTTCGGACACCCAAGTACATATCCCTTTCAACATTCCAAACATATTTTTATCCACAAAATCGCTTGTAGGTCATTCTAATTATATTTAAAAACTCAATTGCGCTATTTTTGTTATAGTAAAACTTGTTGAATGGCCTTAGATTTCGCAAAAAATGCCCCACAAATCAAAAGTTTTACACACCATTTTTGTAGATGTCATGAAGACGCAGTTTTTTTCCTAATTCACGGCTTTTTATGGGGTCTTTGTTTTAGCAAAAATTTTCGGAAAAACTTGCAAACATAGGGAAGAAAAAAAGAGAATTAAGAAAGGCCGAAATTTTCATTAGGAAATTGAAGAAACCGGCTAGACCTAAGAAAAGTGCATTCAAGCGAAAAGTAATGAATGGCATTATTCATTATAGAAAAACCTGTGCAAAGCGAAAATATAGCATAAATAAAGGATAAAGAGAAAGCAGATCCCGAGTTTTGTGGGCTTCAAAAACAAAGATTTTTGTTCTGCACAAAAATAGGAAAAATTGAACACAAATTTTGTAATTTTCTATCAATCGCTTCAATAACTAAACCTTTTTATTGAATCAGGTGGTGCATCAATCATTCAAATTACTACAGACAACGTTAGCAGTTGTGCTGCAAGTTGAATTGGTCGGTGTATTGACACGAAAACCCTGAATTTCCGCCTTTTTTTGGCCCATCCTGTATCAATTGTTTAGGTGGTTTACAAAATGCAAAGCTTTTTGGAAACCTTTACCCGATTTGACTCCATATCCGTATGGTGTGCATGCACCACCTCCCATTCTACGAGGCGTGTTTTATGGCTATGATGGTTTAGGTATTTGAAAATTTTTTGAAAAAAGTAAATAAATTTTAGGCAATGCCCAAGTCTACAATCGCCCAAGGGATCACGGGATATCCATGTGGCGCGGAACGAACACGCTTATCGTCGATTGGCCGGATGGTAAGAGCCAAATATTTGGAGCTACTACAAAATGGGCCCCACGAAAAAATTTTCAAAAATTTTTTCTGGAAATGACCCCTCTAGGGGTAAAAACATGCAGGGGATCCGAATTTGACATTTTCAAAGCAAAAAAACGCTTCCCTGATTCAGGGAAGGCCTGTGTATTGAAGCGAAAAATTACAAAAATGCGACTTTTCGCTTCAATACACAGGCCTTCCCTGGATCAGGAAAGCATTTTTTGCTTTGAAAATGTCAAATTCGGATTCCCCGCATGTTTACCCCTAGAGGGGTAAAAACCAGAAAAAATTTTTGAGACTTTTTTCACGTGGCCCCCCATTGTGTAGTAGCTTCAAATATTTTATTGGAGAAATTGAAATATCCATATTTCAGGCAAAGTTGCTGGAGCTACCACGTTTGATATACCTTTTGCGGGAGTTGAAGGAGTTTATAATGCTTATGATGTTGGTATGTGGAATTCATAAAATAATCATTCAAAGAAGCAGATCGGAAAAAAGTTGCCCGTTTTTGTTGATATTCGAAAATTTCATGAAAAATGGAGCATTTTTCGTTTTTACGACAACCTCTAAATCGTTGTAGTTTTCGAGATAAGTGCATTTGAAGTTGATGATTTTTGAAATCTTGTGTATTACAACGAAAACATGTACATGAATTTCAAATCCCTGATTCAAGAAAGAGTTGTTTATTGACACAAATAATCATAATTCAATTTTTTCTTTGAATTTTGATCGTCGATAAAAGTCCAGAAAACAGTTTGAATTTTGTATTAATCGTGTCAATAAACAACCTTTTATTGGATCAGGAGTTTGAAATACTTGTACATGTTTTCGTTGTAATACACAAAATTTCACAAATCGCCAACTTCACATGCATTTATCTCAAAAACTACAACGATTCAGAACATGCCGTAAAAACCAAAAATGCTCTATTTTTCATGAATTTTACGAATTTCTACAAAAATTCAACTTTTCCGACCTCACTGATCCTTTAATCCCGTTTTCAGGATTTCCCAATATTGCCAAATTCTATAGCAGTCAACTTGGTTTGCGAGGAACTAATCCGGGAACTGGTCGAAGAAGATTTTTAAAATAAAACGAAAATTTTTTCATGTGTCTTGTATATCTTGTCGTATAGTCCGTTTCACCCAAATAAACTAAAAAGTTTGGTCAAACAATTCGTGTGTAAAAGTGTGCTAACCGTCCGATCTGGCAAGTTAAGCAATGTTGGGGGCGCGCGAGTTCAATCCCGCTTGGAATCGAAATTCGAAAAAACGTGAATTTCAATTTCTTTTTGACACTACACCGTATGTCAAAAAGGTGTAGTGTCGAAAAATTGAAATTTGCGATTTTTCGAATTTCGACTCCAAGCGGGATCGAATTCGCGCGCCCCCAACGTTCATTCGGNTTGTAATACACAAAAATTTTTGAATTTTTTTGCGGAAAAATCGATTTTGCATCGATTTGTTAAATTTTCATCAAATGAACATTGTAGCAGCTTTTCATAGCTAAATGAGACGAACAAAATGACACGAAAATTATCCAATTTGAAAATTGTTTTGGGTTATTGAAACGAAAATTCTGATTCACGTTTTCGTTTCAATAACCCAAAACAATTTTCAAATTGGACAATTTTGATGTCATTTTCTCATTTAGCTATAAAAAATTATAGCTCAATGTTCATTTTATGAAAATGTAAAAAATCGATTTTTCCGCAACAAAATTCAAAAAAGTTTGTGTATTACAACGAAAAATATGAACAGCTTCAAACGCAATTATCTCAAAAACTACAACGATTTAGAGGTTGTCGTAAAAACAAAAAATGCTCCATTTTTCATGAACTTCCCAAATCTATAATTTTTACATAGCGTTTTCCATCCTTTCCTTTATAATACACCCCTTCCCTGAATCAGGGAAGCGTTTTCACGCTTTAGGAATGTGCGAAATCGATTCCCTGCATAGAAAAACCCTACACAGCCGATTTCCCGTCGAAATTTTGAATTTTTCATTTTCGCTTCAATACACCCACTTCCTTTCTTGAATCAGGGTCAGAGAAGCGTTTTCACTTTTTTCTATACTTTCCAATGCACTCGTTGAACTTTTTTTCGTCCAAGTTCAGTGAAATAGACTATTGAAAAAGATTTCTTTTTTATATAACCTGTAAAATACTCTCATAAAAAATCATGTGGTCTTACATAAATATTTATAAAAAAAAACGTCTTTTTGGGGTCATTTCAATTTGGCACAAAAGAATGCCGCGTTTTTCCATGGCCGTTTTTTGTTTGCTGGCATATCAGGGATGACAGATTTGTTCGGCTGGCAGTCGAAATTTCTCAGCTGGAAGTCATAGCGGCACGAAAAGATCAGCACATTCGGAGGACTTCTCCGATGAACTTGTCGTATAAGATATGAGGAAAGGCACATGCGCATTTGGACTAATATTTATTTGTCCTGAAAAATCTTCGTAAGATTTTAGAAAATGTGAAGGAAATTTTTTAAGGTGATTGATTGAGATCAAATCACACTGCTTTTTGATATTTTTTTCATTTTCGCTTCAATACACCCACCCCTTCCCTGAATCAGGGCCAGGGAAGCGTTTTCACTTTTTTAAAATAAACACCAACTTGTTCAGCGCTTAAAATTACGGTGAAAAAGGGAAAATCCAGGGTTTTGACTGTTTTACAGGATCATACAAAAACGTGGAACATAGGTCGGCAAGGTGGGGGGAGGGGGAAGGAGGCACTATGAGGTGGTCCCCCTCAATTTTGGGTCCATGAGTGACTGGGTCAAGGAGAGATTCCCCCTCTTGCCGACCTATGAAGTGGAATATTAAGATTTTGACATAAAGTCTGTTTTCACGAAGAGGTCCCAAAAGCGCCGGATGCATAGTCTAATGGATAGCATCACAGACTTCGAGTTAGAAGATCCGGGTTCAATCGGCAATGCTGCTTATCTAGGGAAAAAATTTAAGCAAAAAGTCGCAAAAATCTATTGTTGCGACTTTTTGTTTCAATACACAGGCCTTCCCTGAATCAGGGAAGCGTTTTTTCGCTTCGAAAATATCAAAATCAGATTCCCCGCATGTTTTTTTACAAATTTTTTCAATATTTTTCGATTTTTTTCAATATTTTTCAATTTTTTCAATATTTTTTCCATACTCATTTTTCAATTACAGTATAATTACAAATTCTCCGTTGTAAATATGTATTTTTGTTTTATGTGCCCGGACACTCGACGACCGACTCTAATTACTTTTTTTCTCCCATCGCCAGCACACCAAATTCCGATTCGAAAAGGAACTTTATTTGACAAAGAAAATTTAGGCTAAATTGAATAGAGAATTCTGTTAAGATGAAGAAATATGTTTTTCGTTTGGAAATTGTTGTTCGGAACTTCTCTCCAAATCCCTGCTGCTAACCGTATGCCCTAACAGGGTGCGTGAAAAGTTCGTGATCACTTTGATCATTTTATAACAAACAACATATAACAAAACAACAAAAATTATTCAAAATATCCTCCTTTAGCTTCGATATAGTCCATTTCAGCTCCAACTATAAAAAAGCTGGACCCAGAATTCAAAGTCCGAAGTCGGCATTCTGTCCGATCTGGCAAGTTAAGCAACGTTGGGCCAACGTTGTAGGTTCAATCCCCATTCGTAGTTCAACCCCCATATGCAAAAATTTTTATCGAATTCGAGAGCGGATGGGGATCGAACTTACGATAGTCCATTCGGCCCAATGTTGCTTAACTTGCCAAATCGGACAGGATGCTGACTTCAGATTTTGAATTTTGGGTCCAGCTTTTTTTTAGCTGGAGCTGAAACGGACTATATATATTTGCGTAATTATAAAATTTCAAAGTGTTCACGAACTTTTGTACACACCCTGTATTTTTGAGAGATTTTCGGAGATTTTCGAATGACAACGTTTTTTGAGAGATTTTCAGTGATCTTCTTTGTTTTTCCATTCCAACGGATAATTGAGGTGGTGGCGGTGCCAACCAACCAACCAACTTCTCGCTCGCGCTTCATTCATCAAACTTTTTTTTCGACTCGCTAAGACAAAACGAATGTCAACTTTTTTCATACGGATTCGATTCGAAGCAAATTTATAGAAGAAAGAAAGAATACCGTAGTTTATATTATAGGGCAAGGTCGACTATTAGAACTAATTACATGCAGACAAAATTTTAAAGCATTTTTCAAATTATGCAAGATTTTTGCTCGCTGATAAAAATTTTTAAAGAAAATTGAAAAAATCGAAAAAAATTGAAAAAAAATCGAAATTTGAAAATTGAAAAAATTTGATGATTACGGTGTGAAAACTTTTTTGGGTGGATCAATATTCATTTTTTATCCAAAATTCGATTTTTTTCGAAAATTCGACACAAAATAACGCATCCGGGAATCGAACCCTCGACCTTCTGGCTGCTAGTCTAACGCGCTAACCACTACACCATGTGGTCGATTTTCTTCACCTTACCACTACACCATGTGGTGATGGTGTAGTGGTTAGTGCGTTAAACTAGCAGTCAGAAGGTCGAGGGTTCGATTCCCGGGTGCGTCATTTTGTTTTTGCCTCATTTTTTTGGGTGGGTCAATATTCATTTTTTATCCAAAATTCGATTTTTTTCGAAAATTCGATTTTTTCATGAAAATTCAATTTTTTCTTGAAAAGGATTTTATAGTCCGGTTCACAATGCGGTGTTGTCTTCTTCTATTGAATAAAACATTTTTCACAAAAAGTGATGTTCTACAAAGTTGTTCCTCAGATCAAGACGAACAACTTTGTAGAACATCACTTTTTATGAAAAAAATTTTTATGGTTTAAAATGCAATAGAATAAAAAAACACTTCATTGTGAAGAGAGCCTTACGGTTTTTCCCAGCTCTAATCAATAAATCGGCAAAATTCGGGATTTCTAGGCAGTATCACTTTTCGTACAATTGTTTTCGTACGGTACTTTTCGTACAATTATTTTTCGTGCGAACTTTTCGTACAAATACAAAAGGGGGGGGGCAAACTTACTTGCCAAGGGGGCGAAAAGTCCTCGCCTAAGGAGCAATTTATGCGAGGATATACCGCCCCTTACGCGAGGATTTTTGCCCCTTCCCCCTTGTATTTGTACGAAAAGTTCGTACGAAAAATAATTGTACGAAAAGCCGTACGAAAAGTGA
This sequence comes from Acrobeloides nanus, assembly GCA_900406225.1. NCBI lineage: Eukaryota > Metazoa > Nematoda > Chromadorea > Rhabditida > Cephalobidae > Acrobeloides > Acrobeloides nanus. The sequence goes on from OZJO01000051.1 coordinate 45,461, forward strand.
TACTGCCGATTTCTAAAGTGAACCAAAATATTTTTTTACAACCCAAATCGTAATTTTCATTATTTTGGGCTAAAAAACGAATTTAAAAGCTTTTTCAATCATTTTTTCTACAAAAAATTCCGTGATTAGGACATTGGCAAGGAAGCATAGCTTAGTGGATAGCATCAAAGATTTCGAGTTTGAAGACCCGAGTTCAATCCCGCTCAGAACCAAATTTTTTTTGCATCGTCAAAAATTGATGAAAATTTTTGCCTAGAAATAATTTTATGCGAAAACACGATGATGATATTATACTTATCTTAAATGAAAAAAATTTTGAAACCGTAATTGTTGGAAATCTTGAACATGAATATTGACCCATCCAAAAAAGTTTTCACACCGTAATCATCAAAAGTGGCTTCGAGACTCGCCGCAGCATCAAGAAAGTACACTCTATAACATATGTACATGTAATTAAGATGATTGGACGGCGTCGGCCACCCGACTGGTCGGTCCGCCCATTCTGCATGCGAACGAAGAGGTTATGTCAACCTAACTAGGAAGAAAAGTTGACTTCGACTATGATACCCAAATAACAACGAGGAGGAAAAACTCATCAGAACAAGCCATTGCGCACTTTCGGAGAAGGTGTTTGTTGACAAAGTTTATTTTATTTTTTTCTAAATATTTATCAAGGGACCCCAGGTGGTCTGGAAGGTAGTAGAACATGCCGAGACCAGGGAAGAATTCTTATGATGAACAGGTGAGTGGCAAAATTTGGGAGCTACTTCGGCTCTTATACTATATAAAGGGGCCTAGTCCCCGGGGTCGGGCCCTGGGGGTCCTAGGGAGCTTTTGGGGACCGGTGGGGGCGTTGGGGTCGGCAGTATTCGAAAAATCGCCATAACTTTAACAGATCAACATTTCAGGCCTCCAAAATTGCGCCATTCCTCCCCCTAGATCCCCCACCCCATACATTATCAATGGGGGGGGGGGAACTGTCCCCCCCCCCCCNCCCCCCCTCATGTAGCTAGCATTGAGCCAAAAGTTAAAGATTCATATAGCCTCGGAGTGGCGAAGCCGTTATAACCTCGGAGTTCATATAGCCTCGGGGTGGCGAAGCCGTCGGGCTAAAAAAAAGGCTATATGGTGTCGACCTTTTTTTGGTCGACACCATATAGCTTCGAGGTAGCTTGTCCCCCCTCCTTGTTCATGTATGCCCCACCCCCTAACTTTTGATGAGGAACATTTTCGCGTTGACGAGAAATTCTAAAAAAATTTTGGCTTATCGGAATGAAACGTTGATCTGTTAAAGTTATGGCGATTTTTCGAATACTGCCGGTCCCAAAGCCCCCACTGGCCCCTTTTCGACAAGAAAGATTAAAACAAACTTTTCGAGAAAACCGAGCTTTGGATGTCACAAAAATTTTTTCGGAACTTGTGCCAATCGATTTCTCGTGTCCGAAAACCCCCAAGTACCAAAAATCAGCCAATTTGGTTTTACACAAGTGGAGTAATAGGCTTTTTGAAATCTATGTATTACAACGAAAACATGATCTCGCCATGAAGAGTTTATATAAAAATTAATTTTTTTTAAATATAGAAACCCCCATATTCCTACATATGGCTCACATATATGGCAATCCAAAGTTCCGAAGAAAAAATGCTGCCATTGACGGAAATTTACAAATTCATCATGGAGAAGTTCCCTTTCTATAGAAATAACACCCAACGTTGGCAGAACTCACTACGTCACAATTTGTCGTTCAACGATTGTTTTGTAAAAATTCCACGAAGACCTGACCGGCCGGGCAAGGGCTCCTACTGGGCGATACATCCACACGCGTTGCATATGTTCGAAAACGGGAGTTGTTTGAGACGACAAAAGAGGTTTAAGGTAAAAAACGTTTCCCAATTCAGGGGAGACTAGTGTATTGAAGCAAAATCACATTTTTACAACTTTTCGCTTCAATATACAGCCCTTTCCTGAATCATTCGAATTTTTTGTAAAAAATTGAATTTTCGTGAAAATTGAATTTTTTTTTTAGAATTTGAATTTTTGTGAAAAATTCGAATTTTTAAAAATTGACAAATTCGAATTATTTTGGCAAAAATTGAATTTTCTGTAAAAAATTGAATTTTTTGTGAAAATTCGAATTTTCAATCAAAATTCAATTTTTCACAAAAAATTCAAATTTTTTTGTTTGAAATTTTTCTTAAAGCCAAAATTATTCAGTTGGACCAACTCTCTCACCTCTCCAACAAGCTGAAAGCACCCAAGTCGGCAACTTTTGACGGACTTCATGGCTTTCATGTCAACTTCCCCAATTCAAATGATTTCCTAATCAACAACATTTCTTCGAATCTCCTTCTTCCAAATACCATACCCACCCTACCATCGTTACCTACAACAAGTTCGGCGACTTCGCCTCCAATTTTCCCACCTACACGACTCCCGATGATGCCATTTCCCATGAATTTGTTGAATGGTTTGGATCAATCGCCTATCGATTTGAACATGCTTCTAATGAGTTCAAACTTCTTATGTGGACAGTTGAATCTGCTCGCTCAACAAGAAGAACAAACGACACCAACATCTAAACAAGATGGTATTACGCAAGAAATGAAAGCAAAAGAAATCCCGAATGCATGTTCTTTTTCGATTAGTTCATTGCTGCGACCAGCGTCTTAACTTTCGTCCAGATTTGGGAAAAGTTTTTCGACCTTTTTTTAAAAAAAAACAGCCCCGCAAGGGCGAAAAACTTGATTGAAGAATGCTTGTTTTTAAGCTGAAAATGCTCAGAAAATTGCAATTTTTGTTGAAAAATGGCCAATTTTGGTCAGTTTTTGATCGAAAAAATTTTTGGA
>OZJO01000053.1:3216-35098 GCA_900406225.1 Acrobeloides nanus
TTGTAGAGCGCATCGAAAAACGGTAGTACCCCAATTTGTGTGAAAATCAGATATACCCTTTTCGAGAAAATTCCATTTCAAATTTTGGCCGAAAATTGCATAAATTAAAAATATGCAATTTTTGGCCATTTTTAGCAAACTTGAAGGGTATCTCCGATTTTCACAAAAATTGGGGGTACTACCGTTTTTCGATGCGCTCTACAAGATGGCGTTGTTATTTTTCAAAAATTCCTTAAGGGGGTGAAAAGAAGGGACTATTCTCAAAATTTTTTTTGTCAAAACAGCCTATATAGGTGTAAAATCATGCGAAAATATTTTGTGCGCATTCCCGAATCGTGAAAATGCTTCCTTGACCCTGAAAATCTAGATTTTTCGACCCTTTTTATACTAGTACTTGGTTTGAAAAGACGCTTATCCATCTCAAGCCTCGGTGACAAAGCAGCGGCTTATTGGTCACAAAGTTCTCGTGTTCGAATCCCACTTAGAGCCGATTTTTTTTTTGCACAAAGTAAAAATCGAAAATTTTTACTTTGTGCAAAAAATTTAACTCCAAGGCGGGATTCGAACCCGCGAACTTTGTGACCAATAAGCCGCTGCTTTGTCACCACCACTGAGGCTTGTTGATGGAGAAACGTCTTTTCAAACCAAGTCCTAGTATAAAAAAGATCGAAAATCTAGATTTTCCCTGAACCAGAGTCAAGAAGCATTTTCATACTTCGGAAATACGCACAATCGATTTTTCGTATGATTTTATCCCTATATAGGTTGTTTTGACAAGAAAAATTTTTGGAGAATAATCTTTAAGAAAAAAATTCAGGTTTTCTCTTCAATACACAGGGCGCTTGCACATTTGCGATGTACATTTGCGGATTTTACATTTCCGGACATTAAATTTGCGTATGTATATTTGCGAATGTACATTTGCGGATATTACATTTACGGACGGAAAAAAAATTTTGAAATTTACTACCCTTCAGAGGTAGTAAATTTCAAAAAATTTATTTTCAGTCCGAAAATGTAATATCCGCAAATGTAATATTCGCAAAAGTAATATCCGCAAATGTACATCCGCAAATGTGCCAGCACAGACTTATCAAAAAAATTCAAGATTTTTGAATAAGTATGTGTATTGAAGCGAAAACCTGAATTTTTATATATATTCCACTTTTAGCCAGAAAAACGCCGTAAGCTAACCCAAGAAGAGTTGGAAGCCCGACGACGAGAAATGATGAGCAACGTTGACTGGAGAAATCAAGTCCGGGAAGAAAATTTGGAAAAGAGTAAAGAGAAGTTAAAGGAAGAGCTTGAGACTGGTCAAGTAGCAGGATTCATAAAGCCAATGCTCAACCAGGCAAACGAATCTTTGACCATGGAAAAACGACTACAAGTCAGCAGGCAAAATCTACAACGGTCTCATGATTATATGGACAAGTCGTTTGTATCTAGAAAATAAACATGAATTTAAAATTTGTTTTTTTGTTGTTGATGTTTGAACTTTTATGTATGATATTTTGATATATTAAAGTTGGTATATATTGTACAGGATGTGGCAAAATAAACCGGTCACCTGATATTTTCAATTTTTGATTTTTTTTAGATAATCTTTTTATTGAAAACATAACAAAGAAAAATAGGAAATGAACAGAATTCATTCAAAATGACCTACTTGTGCTTCCATACAAGACTTTAAACGTTTTGGAAAGTTGTCTATGATTTTTGCCAAAGTTCGACGCTAATCTCTTTCCATGCCTTCTTCAATACACGCTTCAATGATTCGACGCTGTGGGGCTTAGAGCAGGCCTTTTCTTCGAAAATGTTCCACACAGAATAATCCAACGGGTTCAAATCGGGTGAATTTGGAAGCCACTCGTCTCTTGTAATGAAATCTGGGCATTCTTCCGAGCTTTTTCTTGATTCAAAGAAGCGTTTTCATGCTTTAGGAATGCGAAATTCTGATTCCCCACAAAATTACTCCTAAAGGGATCATTTCTCGCGAAAAAATTCAGTGCGACGCTTCAACTATATTAGTTTCGAACTTTATGCTATGATATTTTGATATATTATAACGGTTGGTATATATTTTAGTTTGTGGATCTTCTACGGATGATAAAAAGTTAGGAGCTAGTTCACTTAGTTGCCGCCACTTCACATGTATTTGAATGGGACAAAAGTCTGACTCCTCAACTTCAAAAAATAATAACTATTAAACGGTAACGAGTTTTCCGTTGCGGTTTTTTTTATTTTTTCGGTAAGAAGTTGAGGAAAAATGCAATATCGGCGTTTTTTGATAAAAAAATCACGATTTCGACCCATCACTACTGGAGCATTGCCTCTCTGGAGCGCCCCAGGTAAAGCGAAATGAAGAACAAAAATAACATCACCGACGTATTTCTCTAAAAAACTCCTAATGTTTTTTTGGCGGAAAAAATTTTTTCCTTTAAAAGGAAAAAATTCGATTTTTGGACCATGATAAGTGAATCCAACAAAGTGAACTAGCTCCCAAACTTTTATATTAAACAATATTTTATTACTATTCTTTACATAAAACATTCAACTAATCAATTTAAGAAAAACAAAATTTCGATTTATCGTCAAAAATTAAATTCCTAATATATTAAATTATACTCTCCAAGAGCTCATTGCGTAGCGAAGCCAGTGATAGGTTGGCCAGGCTTCGGTTTTACCAACAACCACTATAGCAAGATCACGGTCATAAACATGACGACTGGCTGCTTCACGGACTTGGTTTGCATCGATATAATTAATATTACGAGCCAATTCTTCCAACTGGGTGACTCTTCCGGTATTTAGTAGCTAAAATATGCGAATTTTATGGAGTATAAAAAACGAAACGCTCACCTCTTTCGCGATATGATCCGCAAATTTGGCATTCGTCTCGAGCTTGGTGAACAATTGGGTTCTAAGTTGGTTCTTGGCTCGATCGACTTCGTCGTTTTGGAGTCCGGTGCTCAAATATTTCCAACGTTTTTGAAGTTTTTTAGTCACATCCCAACATGTGTCTATATCTTGCCCTTTTAGTACGGTATATATTCCAAACAAGCCAGTGTCCTAGAAAATTTGAATTTTTAGATATTACCACGCGCAGCTAACACATACCACACATAAACAGATAGGGATGGAAAATTTGTAAAATTGCGAAGTGGTCCTTTACAATAAGCATTTTTGGGCGAAAAATGNTATTACCACGCGCAGCTAACACATACCACACATAAACAGATAGGGATGGAAAATTTGTAAAATTGCGAAGTGGTCCTTTACAATAAGCATTTTTGGGCGAAAAATGGCTTTTAAAATTGGCATTTTTACCAAAAAATCGCATTTTTTTAAAAATAGTCTTTTTTTTACTATTTTTGATGGAAAAATGTCGTTTTTATTGGAAAAATTGAACATTTTTTCACAAATTTTTACAAAAAAACATAAGGGGTTGTTAAGAAAAATTCCTTAGGCGAGAAAATGCGTGGTGGTAGTCATTTTTGGGAGAGTATGGATTTGGGTGGGGAATGGAATTCCACCCGGAATTTCCAATTTTACCCCTTTGTCCAGAAAGTGTGTAATATACCTTATAGTTAATATTGAAACCTTCGAAACTCTCAATTTCGTGATTTACAATCAAATCTTGAGTCAACGCATTCGGAGCATTCTCAAAAGTAGCATGCGTTTTATCCCATTGGCCAATAAATTGCTGTGCCACCGACAATGGCAACGCATCGGGATGACCCGTTGGGACTCCTTCAACCGCGAACGCCGCATACAAGAAGGGGTAGTTGTCATCACGGTACTTCATTTCGGAGCCGGTGAAACGAACACTCGCTGAAACTTGTGGAGTCTTGCGGTCATAGGTGTGTTGGAGGTCGCCAAAGAGTTTCTCAGAAAGACCCGCAATTTGGTCGTGATCGACTCCGCCAACTGCTGTTGCCACCATACGAGTTGGTTTGTAGGTATCTTGAGCAAAATTGCGTAGGTCCTCGGCGGTGATTGATCTGTAAATAGATGGATACATGGCGAAATTTTGGCCAGGCACGAGATAGAATCCAGCGACAGGTGTGGCGAAAATTTTACCAAAGGGTCCCTTTTATTTTTTTTACAACTTTTTTTTGTCAGAATCTATAAAAATCATTTTTGTTTTTTCAAGAAAATTTTTGTTGACAAATGCTTTTTGAGCTGAAAATGCTCAGAAAATACCGATGATGAATTTTGAAGAAAAAATGGAAAATTTTGGGCATTTTTGGTTAAAAAATGGAAAAACTTGGTGATTTTTGGTTTCAATTTTTGAGCAAAAATTCGATTTTAAGTAAATTATTTCGATTTTGAAAAATCCTAGATACGTCACGAGAGTGGGCCATCTATTCCAAAATGGTACTCAATTTTTATGAATTTTTTCTATTTTTTGACGAATTTTTCAATTTTTTGAGTCCTTACTCAAGACTTTTTGAATGTCCGTAAGGTGAGAGTGCTAGCGCAGTTCCTTGGAAAGCAGTCAGATTCAAATAGTCGAAGACACGCTCGCGAGTATTTGCATCATGCTCGTCCAACTTTTTGAGCAGTACTTTTCGTTCAACTTCAATAGTTTCAGTGTTGTAAGGACTGTTTCGCACCGCATCGGCCAAGATTTCAAAAACTACAAAAAATTAGTAGACACAAGTAATTTTAAAAAACAAACCAACCTTTGTTGACTTCAGAACTTGGGCTTTGTATAAAATATGCAGTGTGTTCACGATCTGTATAAGAATCAAACCGAGCTCCCAAACGAGCTAGATCCAATTCAAGTTGCCTTTGAGTACGAGATTTGGTACCCTAAACAAATTTCAAATTCGATACTTCTTCACTTCATCTCCAAAAAGTGAATTTCAAGTAAAAAAAGTACCTTGTACAACAAATGCTCTAGAAAGTAAGCTACGCCATTATTATTCGTATTTTCATATCGACTTCCTGAATCAACCCAAATTCCAATCTAAAAAAATACAAATTACAAGGTGAGCAAAAAAAGGCCGTACTTTTGCGTTTTTTTGGCGAAAATTTTTCACCAAAAAACGCAAAAGTACGGTTTTTTTAAACTTACTGTAGCAGTAGCTCGCCCATTGTTGTGGGTCGCCACACGAAATCCGTTTTTAAGCTCAGAAACCTTTGTGTGACGTCCTTCCAAAACTTCTGTTGATGTTGCTAGATTGGCCTTAAAAGGTGTTTAAATATAGAAAAAACGTAAAAAAGAAAAAACATACATAAGTTCTAATAGCTGGTACACTTTGAAAAATCGATTTAAGTCGTAAACCCATTTTATAACCCTAAATTTTGAGTTAAAGAGTTTTATAGGAAGAAGTTTTTTTGCTCATATCGGGCCGTAGGCGAGCCCTAAAAAAACTGTAGGCGGGCCCTAAAAGAATTTTTGCGTCACCCNTAGGAAGAAGTTTTTTTGCTCATATCGGGCCGTAGGCGAGCCCTAAAAAAACTGTAGGCGGGCCCTAAAAGAATTTTTGCGTCACCCAAAATTGGAATAGAATAGTAACACATTTTTGCACATTTTTATTTTTAAATCTGCTTCTGCCTATATTAAAATCAAAATTTAGTATAACAAACAAACAAAATTGCCTATTTTCTGCGTTATCATGGTTTGTAGTGATGCTTCTCAGCTTGCAGGACAAAATTTCAAAAAGTTGGAGAAATAAAACAAAAACTTTTATGGCATTTTATGTTTTGGCATGTTTACCGCGCGAAATTTGAATAGTAGCATACGATTCCCATTAAACTTTAGAGTTTTTTTTCTGTATTCTACAATCAAACCTCTATATAAGCGCCCTCCCCAAAAAAATTTCCAACGAATGCAACCGTCGGAAATTTTCAACGCATTTACGACGGATAGCGCGGTTTAACGTTGAAATAGTTCTGTCAGCTAGCGTTGATTTTCAACGATTTTCGACAAATAGCGTTGTTTAGCACGGACCCTAATCACAACTGATCAAAGATTTTTCTCCAAACCGTTTTTTCTCATTTAATTTACACATTGGTCATGCCAGTGCCGTACAATAGCTAGGGGGCACGTGCCCTCCCCCAAATCCGAAAAATGAATAATTTTCATAATGGTTCCCCCTTTATGTTTTTGTCCAAATTTTTTGAAAAAAGTTCACCAAAATTTCGTATATTTCAATAAAAATGACATTTTTCAATTTTTTACACTAAAGAATGCTATTTTTTCATCAAAAAGCGTTAAAATTTCTCCATTTTTCTCAAAAATGCGATTTTTTAAAGCATCGGCTCTGAGAGAATCGAGCTTCCGGACCGACAAACTTTTTTTGATCAAATTTTTAATTTTTGTTTGCATAGCCTTATATGTCATGAAGTGCTGAGCAACTTTTGTTTTCGGGCCCCATCAGATTCGTTCACTGGTTGGAGATTGACCCAGTACCAAGTTGAAGACCAAGCATTTTCTGATCTTACAGGTAAGTCAGGCTTCAAAAAATTCTATCTTTTTAATCGTTTTGACTTGAAATTTTTTATTTTTCAGGGCTACGCACGCACAACGTTTCTATATATTTTCCGCAGTCGCTGGGCTTCAGGAAAGTGTATAGAAACGTAGCGCGTGCGTAGCCCTGAAAAATAAAAAAGATTTCAAGTCAAAACGATTTATCCTTGAAAAGATAGAATTTTTTCAGGTCCGGCTTACTTGTAAGACCAAAAAACCCTGGTCTTCAACTTGATACTGGGTCCATCTCCAACCCCCTAATGGGTCCCCAAAAACAAAAGTCGCTCAAAACTTTACGAACTATGTTATGCAAACAAAAATTAAAAATTTGATCAAAAAAAGTTTGTCGGTCCCCGTTCGTCCCAAAGCTCGATTCTTTTAGAGCCGGTGCTTTAAACTTTATTCATGAAGAGTCGTGCCCCTCAAACCTGAAAAAAGTTTGGCCTCCCCCCTCAACCTAAAAAAAGAGTCATGCCCCTCCAAACCGGCATCCTAGCTACGGCCCTGGGTCATGCCTTATATGAAAAAACCAAAAATGTCAATTTGAACTTATAAAATGATAACAAACATGAAAATTGTTTATTTTTAGTAAATTTTCGAGAAAAAATAACGTATTTGACACTTTTTCCTGCGGTTATAACGAAAAAAACTCGATATAAGCGCCCCTCCCTAGGAGTGCGCTTATATAGAGGTTTGACTGTACTACTATAGGGGAGCGGAGAAATCCTGGCAAAGGATGTACGAAGTCCTGACATGATATGCAAAAAGTTTTGTCTATGTATGCAAAAAGTCCTGTTATAGAATGCAATAAGTCCTTTTTTTAAATTTTGAACTACTAGAGGGGGGCACCTGCCCCCCTCTACACGGTTGGACAATTCACACGATGGGACAATTCACAAGGACTTAATGGATCAATTCACATCTTGTGAGCAGGGGGCGAAAAGGTGCCATCACCCATAACCCAGGGTGGATCACCCACTGAGGCTGCGGTTTAAATGTCTCGACCAGCTAAGTCGAGACTTTAAATGTCTCGACTTGCTGGTCGAGACATTTAAAGTCTCGACTTAGTGGTAATTCGAACGTCTCGACCAAAAAGTCGAGACATTTAACGTCTCGACTTTAGCTGGTCGAGACGTTTAGAGTCTCGACCAATTACAAATTGGTCGAGACTCAAGTCGAGACGCAAGTCGAGACATTTAACGTCTCGACTTAGTGGTAATTCGAACGTCTCGACCAGGGGCCTGTACAAATACGTGAAAAATGAAAAGTGGAAAATGAAAAATGTTCTTCAATGTGTCTCGAAAGGATTTTTCACTTTTCATTTTTCACTCGTCATTTTTCAGTTTTGAATGGATTTTTCACTTTTCAACTTCCTTTTTTATTTTTCATTTTTCACTTTTTTTTGAAATATCGATTTTGACTTTTCAAAAAAAAGTGAAAAATGAAAAATAAAAGTGGAAATTGAAAAGTGAAAAATCCATTCAAAACTGAAAAATGACGAGTGAAAAGTGAAAAATGAAAAATCCTTTCGAGACACATTGAAGAACATTTTTCATTTTCCACTTTTCATTTTTCACGTATTTGTATAGGCCCCAGCAAGTCGAGACATTTAAAGTCTCGACTTAGCTGGTCGAGACATTTAAATCGCAGCCTGAGTGAATCATCCATCACCCACTAGTGGGTGATTGCATTGACATTAACGTCATTAAGACGCATTTTCTGAGAGTATTTAAAGTAGTGGAGCCATGCCAAAAAGTGAATATCATTGATTTTTCTCGTTTATGGTTTAAAAGTAACTTGGTGATGAGTACTGCAAACAAAAATGTGTGCTGCAAGCAAAAAATTCTAAAACTTTTTCTTCGCTGAGATATGGTGTTTCTAAGATGGGTACCTTGGACATATGCATGAAAATGTACCCTAACAGTAAATTCGCTCTAGATCAGTCAGTTTAAAAGATTTTCAAATACGGTCTTTTTTATTTGCTTGGTATGATTTCTGGCTACAACTTTTATATAAACTATGCTGGGATCAGATCTATTCCCATAGAGATATATAAATTTTCGATTTTTTACTATATTTTTTATACCCCCCAAAATCAAGTAAATCTAGTCATACCAAGCAAATAAATAAGACCGTATTTGAAAATCTTTTAAACTGACTGATCTAGAGCGAATTTACTGTTAGGGTACATTTTTATGCATGTGTCCAAGGTACCCATCTTTGAAACACCATATCTCAGCGAAGAAAAAGTTTTGGAATTTTTTGCTTGCAGCACACATATGTACTCATCACCAAGTTACTTTTAAACCATAAACGAGAACTTTTAATTTTGGACCTGACTCCATCCTCTTAAGACCCATTCAAAACTTCTCAGAAAATGCGTCTTAAAACACTGTATTAAATTTTTCATAAATTTTTTTGAAAAATTCAATTTTTTATAAATATTGAATTTTTGAAAAAAAAATTCAATTTTCAAAAAAATCGATAATAATTATCCAAAAGATAATATTATCGTTTTTTCCGATAATAGTAATTCAAAAGATATCCAAGAGATAATATCCGTTTTCTTCCGATAATTATTATCCAAAGGATAATATTATCCTTTTTCTTCCGATAATAATGATCAGTTCCTTGGATAATAGCATTATCTTAGTTAGATAATGATCTTTGGTATTATCTTTTGCCCACCACTAGTGGATTGTCCAACCGTGCGAATTGTCCAACCGTATGAATTGTCCCATCGTGTGAATTATCGTCCATGTGAATTGTCCAATCGTGCGAATTGTCGGCCGTGTGAATTGTTGACATTGCGTACGCCACTGCACATTTCGCAATAGTTCTTTCTCTTTACGAGAGGGGTGGCAAGTCTGCTAAATTTTCAGAAAAGTATGATTTTGAGATATCAAATCTGGCAAAATCTGATTTTTCAGTATCAAATCTGATTTTTGAGATGCGAAATTTTGTTAAAGTTATAAGAAATATAATGAAAAATTAGCATTTTGCTCCTAAAATCTGATTTTTGAAGTTAGATTTGCTGATTTTGAACAAAATCAGCTCTTGACATCCCTGCTTTACGATATTTTTTGTTGTGAAAAAGTTTATTCAAAAATTTAATTACTATTTATAGACCAATTTTTGTATAATTATGAAAAGAATCTTATTCAATTTTGTTAGCATCCGATCTCATTCTGTTTATACAAAACCAAAACGTTTCTATAAGGAAGTTTCTGTTGCTGATGAAAAAGACGAGAATGGAAAGTTGCTCTATAATGTTATGTTGGACAAATATAAGCTAAAGACTCAAGGAGGAAAATTTTTGAAGGTTGGTCCTTTTCGAACAATTTATATTTGAAGAAATTCGTATGAAGTTTAACAAAGTGCATATTTACTAGTTAAAATTTTTTATTTTTCAGCCTGTTTCAAAAAAACCACCATTTGGTCATTTTTTGGCGAAAATTTTTCAAAAAATTTTTTCTTCCAAAATAACTCGGGTATTTTTATGCGAGAAATCGATTGCGCGCATCGAAAAACCTTGAAAACGCCTCCCAGACCATGAAATATCCAATTTTCGTATTTTCAAGTAGGAATTCCTACCGAAAATAACTGAAAAATATGAAAATTGGATATTTCCTGGTCTGTGAGGCATTTTCAAAGTTTTTTGATGCGCGCAATCGATTTCTCGCATAAAAATACCCATAATGAGTCATTTTTGAGAAAAAATTTTCGCCAAAAAATGACCAAATAGCGATTTTTTGGAACACCCTGTATTTGGAAATTTTATACAACAGTAGATCTACAAGTCTTTTCACCCGTTTCTTCATTAATTGATAGTTCATCCCCATATTCTTCTTGTAATTTTCTAGTATTTTCTTCTAATAACTTTTCACATTCTTCACAATGCACTTCCAACAGATTCTAAAATTTATTTTTCCCCCTTCGACTTGAATCAAACCTGAACACTTTTGGTTAGAGGAATTTGTTCTACTTGAGTTTTATATAGCTGCTCATTTGGATTGACTGACAACTCTCTTGGTGGCATTAAGAAATCATCTTGTAATTTTTGAGCTTCTCCGAAGAAGTAGTAGCTCTGGGCTCTGCCTGGCAACACACTTTGAGCAACACTATCTAACGTGGGCATTTTTCTATCATAATATCGACATAGGGCATATAATAATAGGAGAAACTAAAAATAAAATCTTAGCAATTATTCATGAGGGAATTTTCTTGAGTTTGTTATTTTGTCGTCGCATCTTTTCAATAATTTTATCTTAGGAAATATGGATCTACTTTGGCTCTTATATCCCTATTGAATGTGGTCTAAAATCGAAAAATTTTATTTCTCAAAAATGACCCCATAGGGGGTAATTTTATGCGAGGGAAATCGATTGCGCGCATTCCTGAACCCTGAAGATGCTCCCCTGATTCAGGGAAAAATAGTGTTTTTGAAGCGAAAATGGTCATTTTTCGCATTTTCAAAAACCTAAGTTTTTCTCTGTATCAGGGTTAGAGAAGCATTTTCAGGGTTCGGGAATGCGCGCAATCGATTCCCGCATAAAACTACCGCCTATGGAGATCATTTTTGAAAAATAAAATTTTTCGATTTTAGACCACGCTCAATGGGGTATAATAAGAGCCGAAGTAGCTACAAACTTACTATAATAAATAGCACAACTCCAATAAGAACTAGACCAATATCATACAAATGATCATGTTTTATGGTCATCTTAATAAATTTCTCACATCTTCTTTCAAACCTCAAAAACTAAATTATTCGTATGAATATTTGAAGACAGATAAAAAAGTAAATAATAACTTCTTGATATGGTCCTGAGTTTTTGAGGCCCTTATGCTTTCTTCACTTCATAAAACACGTGAATACGAGGGCGGGTTGAGCGAATGCACACACACACATTCATAGGTGTGGGTCATGCCAAACGCGGCAATTAGAGAAGAGACCCAGAGAAGATAGTATTTGCTTTTTGCTTGTGTCCCTTTTCACTGGAAAATGATGACTGTGAAAAATATAATAAACGTAGTGAGGAAATTTGAACTCTGAAAGTTTCAATATTAAAAAAATGCACACATTCAATATTTTTGAAACATTATTAATATGTTTTTTCTAAGCTTCTAAGTTCGAACTAGAGATGCATAAATTACGATTTTTATCACTGGATGCAAATATGCGAATTTGTAGCACAAAAATGTTAGTAATGACAAGCATCATCATGACAATACAGGTTGTTTCAAAAAACCGCCATTTGGTCATTTTTTGGCGAAAATTTTTCCTTCTAAAATGACTCGGGTATTTTTATGCGAGAAATCGATTGCGCGCATNACAAGCATCATCATGACAATACAGGTTGTTTCAAAAAACCGCCATTTGGTCATTTTTTGGCGAAAATTTTTCCTTCTAAAATGACTCGGGTATTTTTATGCGAGAAATCGATTGCGCGCATCGAAAAACCTTGAAAACGCCTCCCAGATCATGAAATATCCAATTTTCATATTTTCAAGTAGGAATTCCTACCGAAAATTATATATTTCATGACCTGGGAGGCGTTTTCAAGGGTCTTTGATGCGCAAAATCGATTTCTTGCATAAAAATACTCCTAATGAATCATTTTGGAGAAAAAATCTTTTGAAAAATTGTCGCCAAAAAATGACCAAATTGCGGTTTTTTAAACACCTTGTATTGTAACATGCGTTCCTAGTTCGAAGAACTAGACCATATTCACCAGTAACTTAAAAAGGGAGGGCCGATGGAGGCAAGTTATCGCAAAAATTTTTGTTTTCAAGATTTTTTTCGACAAACGTAAAAAATGTTCGAAATGATGAAAAAAATACTGTTTTTGATGAAAAATCGAAAAAAAATTTTTGAATGATTTTTGGCCTTTTTTACAGCAAGTTTGCAGTAAAAATACCAAAAAACACCTAAAAAATTGCAAGACAAAATTTTTTTCGAGTTTTACTCGAAAATAGTATTTTT
Source organism: Acrobeloides nanus (assembly GCA_900406225.1). Classification (NCBI taxonomy): domain Eukaryota; kingdom Metazoa; phylum Nematoda; class Chromadorea; order Rhabditida; family Cephalobidae; genus Acrobeloides; species Acrobeloides nanus. The sequence continues at coordinate 15,681 of OZJO01000053.1, forward strand.
TCATTGTTTCGAACATTTTTTACGTTTGTCGAAAAAATTTTGAAAACAAAAATTTTTTGCGATAATTCGTCTCCATCAGCCCCTCCCCTTTAAAGATTCCAATTTTTTTTAGCTTGAATCCGAACCCTTGGCTTTGGCTATAGCACAAGAATGGGACTCCCAAAAAGAGCACATCCACCAATCTCGAATGCTTCTAACTGGTCTTGCCTTTACATCTATAGATAACCCGCTGCGCCTAACAAAGTTAGTTTTTCTCCTACTACCAGTGGCGGAAGCTACTACACAACACTTTATAAGGGGGCCACCCATGTGAAAAATTTTTTCTGGAAATGACACTTCTAGGGGTAAAAACAGGCAAGGAATCCGAATTTGACATTCTCGAAGCGAAAAAACGCTTCCCTGATACAGAAAAGGCTTGTGTATCGACTTTTCGCTTCAATACACAGGCCTTTTCTGTAACAGGGAAGCGTTTTTTCGTTTCGAAAATATCACATTCGGATTTCACGCGAAAAACAAGGGACAAGGTGATTTTTGAAAAACTGCCTTCGTCCCCCTTATGTTTTTGCCCAAATTTTCGGAAAAAACATAAGGGGGACCAAGGCAAAAAATTTTTTCCAAGTTGGCCCCCTGAAATTTTTTCTGGGTACGCCACTGCTTACTACCAATTTTAAACCTCATTTTTTTAGAGAATCCATAACCTCCCAAATTCTCGAGTACTTAGACACCGACTCTTGGCTATATTTCTCAACAGAACCAGAAAATTTGACCAAACTCCAGGAGAAGCGTTGGCTCCCACTCATAGAATGGATAAATCAGAAGCATATGTTGAACTTAAAACCATCTTATAGTATTGTTGACACACCAGAAATTTCTGAAGAATCGAGAAAATCCCTTCAACGATTTCTATTATCCTACAACTTCATGGCGCTGAACGGATTTCAATATGGCGTAGAAGCGGCGAAAAGTGTACTGCTAATGTTGGCTACGACAGCATTTCGAATTTCCGTGGATGAAGCAGCAGAACTTGCTAGATTGGAACAGATTTATCAGGCGAAGATCTATGGAAATGTACATTTTAGGAAATTGAAACGAAGGAATTATACATAATTTTTAGGTCGAATGGTACCATGATATCGAACACGAAGCTCTTCGTTCGAGAATAGCAGCTTCCGTCTTATTTGTTCATTTGTCCTCGAATTTGCACACTGTACAAGATTTACCCAGGACATAGTCATTTGGATTCGTCGTTGTTATTGTTATTTCTTTTTTGATGATATAATATATTATTATATGTGTTAGGTTGTTCAATAAATAAGGAGCCTTTTTTGCGTCGAATATTTAAGAGACGTTGTCCTGAAAAGTCGAAGGTCCAAGGCGACAAAGTTTGAAGGTTCTCTCTCGACTAGTAATGTTGTTTTATATACTCAGTGAGTGAATGCAAACGCCGTTGGAATTAGCTCCGTAGCCTTCGTGGTTCCGGAGATACGCTTATGGGCTATATGGACATAATGCCATTTTGATACCCAAAGATTGTAATTGACAAAGTGTACCTTAATTAAGTCTGTTTTTACGATCGAGGTGTCGTTTGAAAGCTGGTGATCTGCGCTACATTTTAGTATATTAAAGGGAGGGGGTAAAATTGCGGTACGTTGAAGGCGAAAATTTTTTTTTGAATTTTTGCAAAAAATGACCCTACTACCCCTAATTTTATGCGAAAAATCGATTGCGCGCATCGATTTTTCGCATAAAATTAGGGGTAGTAGGGGTTATTTTTTGCAAAAATTCAAAAAAAAAATTTTTTCGCCTTCAACGTACCGCAATTTTACACCCTTTAACTTGACCCAACGCCCTGTTTTGGCTGAAAAAATTGCGTTTTTCTCAAAAAAAGTTCCTAAAAATCGATTGCGCGCAAGTGATTTTTGAAAATTTTTCGCCATAAAAACGCAAAAGTACGGTTTTTTTGGCTCACGAAGTAAGCATTTAAGAATAATCAAAATTTGAGGCCTAACGCTGCTTTAATTTTAAAAAATTTAATTGAATTCGCTAATGCTGAATTTCGAGTTTTCGCTTCAACTTTCCGTATTTTCATTTTGTTGAACACATGTGACCAAGTCATTAAAGATAGCAATGATATAAGCAATAAAAATTTTTTTTTTATAATCTTTATTTCGAAATAAAACAGTCAAAGAAGATGAAACGTCAAAGAAAATGAAAAAAGAATCAATTGTCTAGATTATATTCACACAATTCTTGGTTCAAGTAGTAGTATCCAGATGTTCAACTACACCGCTTTGATCTTCGGCTTCATATTCGTCTATGTCGTCGATCGTCGCTTCTTGGTACTGCTGGTATTCCGCTATGAGATCATTCATATTGGACTCGGCTTCCGTGAACTCCATTTCATCCATGCCTTCACCCGTGTACCAATGCAAAAATGCCTTGCGCTTGAACATGACTAAAAAGAACACAATTCACAATACAGGGTGAGCCAAAAAAACTGTACTTTTGCATTTTTTGATGAAATTTTTTTTCAAAAATCACCTATGGATATTTTCATGCGATTTTTGAAAAATTTTCGCCAAAAAACGTTTTTTGGCTCACTCTGTATTGATAAATTTGTCGATTTTTGATAATTTTTCGATTACAGAGTGAGCAAAAAAAACCGTACTTTTTTTAAAAACCTACAAGGAGTATTTTCATGAAATTTTTGAGAATTTTTCGCCAAAAAAGTACGGATTTTTTGGCTCACCATGTAAAAAAAATTACGCCAAAAAGGATTACCTGAAAATTGCTCTGAAATTCTTTTGAAGAGTTCTTGAATGGCCGTATTGTTTCCGATGAATGTAGCGCTCATCTTTAATCCACGAGGCGGGATGTCACTAAAAAAAGACACATTACAGCAACATCGAAAAATTTTAAATTTACCAAACAGCGGTCTTGACATTGTTCGGAATCCATTCGACGAAGTACGACGCGTTTTTGTTCTGAATATTATGCATGGTCTCATCGACTTCACGCATCGACATTTGCCCGCGGAAGATGGCTGCCACTGTAAGATAGCGACCATGGCGTGGATCACATGCTGCCATCATGTTCTTTGCATCAAACATCTAAATAAGAAAATTATAGCACGTTCCAGGAGATCGAAGGACGGTTGCACCCAGCGTCGTAATTTCGGTCCAGATTTGGAGAAGTTTTAAAAAATTCAGGTTTGGGGAGTGAGTTTTGGAAAATTTCCTTTTTTCTTCCCGGAAATTTTAATTGAAGTCCCATCCGGCTAAAAAAATTACCTTGGGGAAACAATGACGTAGGCATAGGGGGGAGCGGCCGCTCCCCCCTTATGGGCCGAAGGCCCGAAAAAAACATAAGGGTCCTCCTTATGATTTTGTCTGAAATTTTTAAAGAAAATTTACGAAAAAAACATAAGGGGAACCCTGGTTTTTTTTTGAAAAAAAATTTTCCGCTCCTCCCTTAAAAAATTTCTGGCTACGTCACTGTGAGGAAACAAGAAAATTATTTTGAAAACTTCAATAAAAATCATCTTAGGGGACCAAATTTCTGTGCCCCTTCTGAAATTTCTGGTTACTTCACTGATCACTTGTGACAACGCTTTGCACTGACTATGAAAAACGGTAGAAAATTTTTCTATCATTAAATGGATAAACACAAAAATATGAAACAATAAGAAGAAAAAATCCGAAACAAAAAACAGACCTGTTGAGTCAATTCGTTAACAGTTAAAGCTCGATAAGCAGCAACATTCTTGGCCGACAATGGCGCGAATCCTGGCATAAAGAAATGAAGTCGCGGGAACGGAACCATATTAACAGCTAGCTTTCGCAAATCCGCATTCAATTGACCCGGAAAACGTAGACATGTCGTCACGCCGGACATCGTCATCGACACTAAAAAGTATGGCTTCATAATCAAACACTGAATAAGAAAAACAACCTAGATGATTGAGATCACCATAATTTGGATTCGTGAGCTTAAGTGTGTTGAAACAGATTTCATACAGAGCTTCGTTGTCGATGCAAAACGTCTCGTCCGTGTTTTCGACCAATTGATGAACCGATAGTGTTGCGTTGTATGGCTCAACGACAGTATCCGAAACCTTAGGTGAAGGCACGACCGAAAAAGTTGACATGATGCGATCTGGATATTCTTCGCGAATCTTCGATACCAAAAGAGTTCCCATGCCAGAACCGGTGCCACCACCAAGTGAATGTGTCAATTGAAAGCCCTGCAGGCAATCACATCCTTCCGATTCCTTGCGAACCACATCAAGAACACTGTCGACAAGTTCGGCGCCTTCCGTATAATGTCCTTTAGCCCAGTTGTTGCCTGCACCGCTTTGGCCGAACACAAAGTTGTCGGGTCGGAAGAGCTGGCCATAGGCACCGTTTCGAATTGTATCCATTGTTCCAGGTTCCAAATCCACAAGAACTGATCGCGGCACGTATTTCCCATCTAAATTGTACAATTTAACAAAAACCAAAAACATTCAATGTTATAGATTTCTCACTTATACCAAATTTGACTTGCACACAAAGAAGGTAAAAAATCTTTAAAAAATCACCTTGTGCTTCGTTGTAGTAAACGTCAATGCGATCTAACTGCAACTTCTTATTATCTCCATTGTAAGTCCCATCCGGCTGAATTCCATGTTCGTCTGAAATCACTTCCCAAAACTAAAAAATGGATGTTTATCCAAATGAGAAAAAATAAAATACTTTAGAGCCGATTTGGTTACCGCACTGACCAGCTTGAACACAAACTATTTCACGCATTTTATAGTAATCGAATGTTAAAATAACAAAGAAAGATTCTAAAAATAGTTTGTAAATTTTTATAATAAAAATTGTGAAGCCGTAACAAAATTAAAAAAGATATCGGGGGGGGGACAAAAATTCGAGGGGAAACGTCCAAAGTTCGGGGACAGATCGACAAATTCGGGGATTTTACGTTTTTCGGTGTGTTCAATACAAAAAACGCAAAATCCGACAGGGGTAGTGTCCCCGAATTTTTGTCGGCTGTTTTCGAATTTTTAAACGTTTTTCCCCGAACTTTTGCTTTTGATAAATGCTTTTTTGAAAAAATCACATTTTTGGCAACAAAACTAATTTTTTGCGGCAAAGTGTTTTTCTTGATTTGCCACAAAAAAGGAGTCAGAATCGGTACAGAAAGCATGCGCGCGAAGCCCTGCAATTTCACTCGCTGCATTCCCTTAATTAAGCTTAATTGTCGTATTGGACAGCAGTTAAACTGCACCAACAGCGCTACTTTTTGCTTGTTTTTAAGTTGAAAACGCTCAGAAAATGAAATTTTTTGATGAAAAAAATAAAAATTTTGTAATTTTTAGTGACATTTTGGTCATTTTTGGTGAAAATTTTCGCGCTGACAGGGCTATTTTTCCGAAAAATTTTTTTCATAAAATTTCTAAAAAAAAACTCTATATGGGTTTCTCGATGCGGGGAATCCAAAAAGCTGAAAATGCTCAGAAAATTACAATTTTTGTAGAAAAAATGGAAAATTTAGGACTTTTTGGTGAAAAAATAGGAAAAATATTTTTTTGTATGGTTTATGCAATAACGTTTGTGAGTCTTGGTGCAGAAATTAGTTTTTTGAGTTTTCTTTTTTTTGTTTTTCAATTCTTTGCAAATTTACTTCCACACTTCCATTTCGAGAAAGTGTAGAAAGAATCCGTGATTAAATCGCGCGACAAAAAGTATAGATAGGCTCTAAGTGAGAAAAATCAAGAAGTCGAAAAACCCAAATCTCTTTTTGATTCAGATTAAATCGACGGTACGAATTGCAATAACGATCAGTCAACCTTTCTACTATTTTTCCGTAGTTAAAATAATTTCAGGCAAATCGTCTCTTTTAAAAAATGTTATGAGCAAATTTTAGCGTTATGAAATTTTGGGACACCCTGTATTTTCACACAGATGACTGAAAAGCAACGTAGGAAAATTTTGAAATGTTGATCAAAATCAAAAAATTTTCAAACCTTTTGATTCTGGCCGAGTGCTTTTGCCGATCTCTAATGTCAAATTTTATTTTTACTGAAATTGTTCGGTAAAAAGGCGCATTGTGTCATTTGAATGTTATCAAATTGCCCTGTTACAGCAAGACACATTTTGTTTATCGTAAATTTTTTGCTTACCTAGCAAAATTTTATTCGTTTTTTAACTTATTGCTTTATAAGCAGTCTATTTTTCGGAGCTACTTCGACCCACATTGAACGTGGTCTAAAATTTTAATTTTTCGAAATTTTCTCAAAAATGACCCTATTAGGGATAATTTTATGCGGGAAACACGTTGGCGATGTTATATATTTTTGCGTAAAAACACTTCCCTTTTTTAGAAAATCGAATTTTTGCAGAATTTTGAATTGATTTTGTTGCAAATATCATGTTACAGTCGACTCTCACTTTAAGCCCCCCCTAAAAACGAAGTTAAAAAAATCATAACTTTTGATAGAAAAATCCAGGAAAAAGTGTTAACCACATTTTCGAAACCTTCTTTTAGAAAAGGTTTCGAAAATGTGGTTAACACTTTTTCCTGGATTTTTCTATCAAAAGTTATGATTTTTTTAACTTTCGTTTTTAGGGGGGGGGGCTTAAAGCGAGAGTCGACTGTACTTTCTTTGTAGAAAAATTCGATTTTCTAACAAATGGAGCGCGTTTTTACGCAAAAATAACATCTCCAAACGTGTTTCCCGCATAAAATTACCCCTAATAGGGTCATTTTTGAGAAAATAAAATTTTTCGATTTTAGACCACGTTCAATGTGGGTTATAAGAGAAGCCGAAGTAGCTTCCATTTTTCTAACACCATAGTTTAAAGAGGAACTAAATTCTTGAACCCAATCATTTGAATTTAAGCACAGATCTTTCGTCATTCGATACTTTTTTTTCAAACTCAATCGTGTGAGGTTCGACACTTTTTTTTACGAAAGGCAAATCTCCTAGAGGCAAACATAAAATTGACATTGAAGCTAAACGAAGCTAGATCCCACCCCCGCCTCCCATGAAGTTTTGGAGAAGTGAAAAGTTTTTAGCCTTGACCGAGACAATAGAAAACCCGCCATTTGGCCGCGTTTTTTTTACATCGCCGGCAAATCAAAGTGAGCTCATCCCGACCCATGGGTTATTGATTTGACTGATCGACGTACATTTAGCGTAAAACTTATGTCGTGTTGTTCTTGACAATCGTTTTGTTTTACACTATTTCGAGAATTATTATTATGTTTCTGTTGAAAAAACTTTTTATGTTACATTAAATTTTACGTTATATTAAATTTTTTCTAAATTCTTAAATTATGAAAAAAAAGGCCAACATGGGAAAAGTGGTTTCAAACACTTGAAAAATCATAGGCTAACTATGTGTAAAAAAATTGAAAATTTTGAAAAAAATTACAATATTTAACCAAAATTTTCAATTTTTTCACTAAAAAAATACCATTTCCGAAAAAAATCGTCAAAGTTTCGCTATTTTCACTCAAAAATTACGCGATTTTTCGATTAAAATTCATTTTTGGCTCAAAATTGCCATTTTTATTCATTTTTTCGCCTTCTCAAATTCATCTTTTTATAACAAAAGTTAACTACAATATCTGATTTTTTTTCAAAAATTTCTATTTTTACAAAATCAACTACTACAGTATTACTCAATATGAGACCAAGTGAAATTTTTTTCTGGAAAGACCGCTCTAAGAGTGAAAACATGCAGAGAATCCGAATTTGACATTTTCGAAGCGAAAAACGCTTCCCTGACTCAGGGAAGGCGTATTGTGTATTGAAGCGAAAAGTCGCAAAATGCGATTTTTGAAAAATTTTTCCTAATGGTCTCCTTTATATTTTTGCCCAAAATTTTTGAAAAATTAAAAAAAATCATAATGAGGGGGACCTTTATGATTTTTCACCAAAACTTACCAAAATTTTCCATTTTTTTAACCAAAAATATCAAACATTTTCCATCTTTTCTTCAAAACTCAACATTTTTTCGCCAAAAATCGTTATTTTCTGAGCATTTTCAGCTTAAAAACAAGCATTTTTCAATAAAAAAAATTTCGTGAAAAAATCACATTTTTGCGGACTTTTCACTTCAATACACAGGCCTTCCTTGAATCAGGGAAGCGTTTTTTCGCTTCGAAAATGTCAAATTCGGATTCCCCGCATATTTTTACCCCTAGAGGAGTCATTTCCAAAAAAATTTTTTTTAATTTTAGAAAATTTTCAAGATTTGTAAATGCCTGATGTGAAATTGGGTTATATTCGTCGTCTTATTGCCTCTATTGAAGTATGGCACCTAAATACGGCTGCCGCACTTTTCGTTGTAATATTCGTCTATGTACAATTTCGGAATATGTTTACTCCAAAACCAAATCCAAAACAGCTGAAAAATCCATCTTTCACAGACAAATCTAAGCCTGTTAAGAAGAAAGAATTTGTCGATAAAGAGGTAATCCGAAAATTTGAAATTTAAAAAATTTAAAGAGCCAGTCCGGTCGGAAAAAAGTTGCCCTTTTGTTGATATTCGGAAAGTTCATAAAAAATGGAGTATTTTTTGTTTTTGCAGTAAATTCTGAATCGTTGTAGTTTTTGAGATAATTGCATGTGAAATTGGCGATTTTTGAAATTTTGTGTATTACAACGAAAACATGTACCTGAATGTTTCTACGATAATTTATAACTTGCATAAATTAAAAGTTGTTTATTGAAATGATTATTCAAACTTATCTGATTAATCGCTTCAATAAACAAAGTTTAATTGGTGCAAGTTAAAATTGTCTGCAGAAACATCCAGTTGCACGTTTTCGTTGTAATAAACAAACTTTCAAATCACTAACTTCGCACACAATTATCTCAAAAACGTTTCAGAATTTTCCGTAAATACAAAAATTGTCAATTTAAACAATTTTTCAAATTACTGCCGAAAAGGTGGTGGAGGATCAAAATTTTTTTTTAAATTTCGCCGAACGCTTCAAAACTTGTATCATATCATGGGGTTTTGTGGGTCTTGCCCATGGCCTAGTGGCTAAAGCGCTCTGCATTAACTCATACGGCGCGGGTTCGATCCCGTGAGTGAAGTCCGAGAACGTTAGTCAGCCGGCCATGAGTAAACCCATGATATGATACACGTTTTGAAGCGCTCGGCGAGCTGAGTCGATGGACGAAATTTAAAAAAATTTGATCCTTGCCACCACCTTTTCGGAGTTTTGATACGATACCTACAAAAATGGCAACTTTTTCCGATCGGACTGCTCCTTTAAGGTTGGAGATAGTTTTGATGTCGTCGATGACCATGACGACTTTTATACTGCCAAAGAAATTCCCTACATCGGTGTTTCTTATTCAGAAGCGGAAATGTTGAAGAGATCACAATTGTTTTATGAATCAATGAAATTAAGACGAAGTGTGCGCACTTTTAGCAGTCAACAAATCCCGCTGAAACTGATCCAAAACCTCATCAAAACGGCAGGTACGCCAATTCAGGTATGAGCGCGGTAAAACTATGCAAATTTTATTTTTTTACTATAGAAACTAAAATTTCAATAAATTCATGTCGTTTTTCATGACGATTCGAAACAGCTGTTGCTCAAAAATGATATAACTAATTGTTTGTATTAATTAAGTTTTAGGCTCGGCGCCGAGTGGAGCTAATCTTCAACCATGGACTTTTTGCGTTGTCGGAACTGATGTGATAAAGAGGAAAATTAGAGAGATTGTTGAATATGAAGAGCAGATGAATTATTCGAGGAGGTGAGAAAAATATATAAAAAAAGAAAGAAAATTTAAAAAATGAAATTTAGAATGGGTGCCAAATGGGTGTTGGATGTGGCACACTTGCATGTAAATTGGAATAAACCATATCTTACTGAAGCGCCATTTCTTATTGTTGTAATGAAACATGTAAGAGTTCTCAAAAGTCGTAGAAGAAGCTCATCAGGGTAGTACTTGAGTTGGAGATAAGCACGTAGCTGGGGGGGGGGAATCCTGACAATTCCATAACAAGAAAGTTCTCCATACAGAGGACACAGTCATATCATGGTGGATGCAATCGACGTAGGAACTTTCAAAGAGAAGTCGGCCAGGCAAAAATATGCGTCGCAGGACTAGAATGGTGGACGCACTCACGCGCAACTGCTCAAAGTCCATGTAAATAAGTTTGCTGACAAAAAAATTTCACCGATGCCGGGAGTCGAACCCAACACCATTGGACTTCAATTTCGCTACGCTACCGACTACGCCATTTGTACTTTTTTTTCTCGTTTTCAAACTTTGTCCATATTCCACTCTTTTTTAAAAAACTTAAAAAATAAACAATTTTAGACATATCAAATCACGAAGGACGATGAACGCCAACCTACGTATTACTCTGAAATTAGCACATGTATAGCTGTCGGGGTGCTATTGGCTGCTATTCAGGTTATGCTCGACTTTTCTTTTAAATCAGTTTACAAAATTTTAGAATGCTGGATTAGTAACCGTGACAACTACACCATTAAATGCAGGGGGTCAAATTAGAGAGCTTCTACAACGACCTCCTAATGAAAAGGTAAGAGAAAAATTTTTTATCCACATCCTCTGTTTCACACCATTACGGAGTGGGCCAAAAATCGGATTTTTTTTCAAAATTTGCTTCACAGATCTTGATTCAGGGAAAAGATGTGTGTATAATGAAGCAAAAATAGACTAATTCAGGAAAAGCGTCTTTCAGGATGCGCACAATCGCAATCCTCGCATAGAAAAAACCCTATAAGTTAAATTTAAAAATTTTTGAAAAAATAGAGAAAAAAAATCGGTTTTTGGTCACCATGCACTTATGATTTGTAGGTTGTGCTGCTTCTTCCGGTTGGCTATCCGGCTGATAATACTCATGTTCCAGATATTAAAAGAAAACCATTGGAAGAGATCATACGGCTCTATTGAGATGATCAGAAAAAGTGCAGTGCCGTAGGCAAGGGGGGACATGTCCACACGAATACAACCCCTCCCCGAATTTCGGGAAAGGGGTCGCCCCGCAGGCCAAAATGAGCCTTGTCCGCAAATTTTTACTTATGGTCTCATCTATCTTCCCACAAAAAATCGTTAAAAATGGATTTAAAGTTATTGAACAAGTTTGCTGGCAAAAAATTTTCGCCGATTCTGGGAGTCGAACTCGACACTGTTGGATTTCAATACCGCAACGCTACCGATTGCGCCATTTGTACTCTTTTTCTCGTTTTCAAACTTTACTCTTTTTTATCCTAAAATCCTTTTTTAATGATTTTTCGACCGTCAAAATCGGATTTGTGGTTGTGAAAATATGAATTTTTAGAAGTTAGTTATATTCTTGAGCGTCCCCTCCCGTCGAGAAATCCTGCCTACGGTACTGGAACAGTGGTTACACAAATTTTTTCTCATATCAATTTTTCATCTTCTCCTAAACGCTACAAATATTTTTTGGCTTATTCTTTTTTTATAACATATCAAAATTCTGCCAAATATACCACCATTCACTTATTTTTTGTTGTTGTATTATTAATAGTTAAAGGAGCGAAAGAAGCTGTCCGAGCGAAAAAAGATTGGCATTCAGAAACTCATCAAACAATGGAGTATCTTTTGTTTTTGCGATAAATTCTGAATAGTTGTAGTTGTTGAGAAAATTGCATGTGAAATTGGAAATTTTGTGTATTACAACGAAAACATATACTGAATGTTTCTACGATAATTTTTAACTTGAATCACAATTAAAAGTTGTTTATTGGAGCGATTAATCTGATAATTTTGAAGAATCGCTTCGATAAACAACTTTTAATTGATGCAAGTTAAAAATTATCGTAGTGATGTTTTCGTTGTAATATACAAATTACAAAAACACAGATAAACAAGTTTGCTGGCAAAAAAATTTCGCCGATGCTGGGAGTCAAACCCGACACCGTTGGACTTCAATACCTAGCTAAAATACCCAATTTGGCAACCCTCGAGTTTTGAAAAAATTTTTGCGGCAAAATATTTCTCGCGACAAGATAACAACGATTTGCCTATTCAAAATTTTCGGAAAGTGTAATTTTAAGAAGTTATAGTACCATGAACTTTAGGCCTAGTACCCCTATTTTGCACTATCTGTGCACTATATGGGGCTAAAATACCCAATTTGGCAACCCTCGAGTTTCGAAAAAAATTTTGCGGCAAAATATTTCTCGCGACGAGATAACAACGATTTGCTGCTACAAAATTTTCGGAAAGTGTAATTTTCAAATTGGGTATTTTATCCCTCATATATTGCACAGATAGTGCAAAAAATATGGTACTAGGCCTAAAGTTCATGGTACTATAACTTCTTAAAATTACACTTTCCGAAAATTTTGTAGCGGCAAATCGTTGTTNGGTCTAAAAAAAAAGGTCGCCAAACTGCGGAGGGGGGTGGGTCATAAAAACAAAAATTTTCGACCGGGGTCTGTGCAACTGTGAGGGGGGGGGACCACCTCATGGGCACCGCCGAACATATGAGGTGGTCCATTTGGGTGTCAGAAGACTACCTCAAGCTAAAAAAAAGGTCCTTTTTTTGGTGGGGGACAACCTCATTGGGGGTCCCCTCCCCCCACCTTGCCGACCTATGCCCTGTATAAATCCCAAAATTTCCGTTTCAAATTTCTTATACATAGATTTTATAGAGCCTGGAATCATATGACGGCGGCAAGCCTTTTACTCATTCACTTTTTGGTGACATAAATTCTGCTATCAGCACATTGCGTTATTATGCAGGTTGGGTGGATAAAATCCAAGGAAAGACGATCCCTGTTTCTGGAAACTATTTTTGCTATACAAGGCATGAGCCGGTTGGCATCTGTGGGCAAATAATTCCCGTATGAATAGCCATTTAGTATTATGAAAAAAAATTTAAGTGGAACGCTCCGTTAGTAATGCTAACTTGGAAATGGGCTCCAGCGCTTGCGTGTGGCAATACAGTTATCTTGAAGCCTGCTGAACAAACCCCACTTACGGCACTTTATATGGCTGCGCTTTCAAAAGAGGTACATTTGATTATGCGATTCTCACTCCTTCAGTGTCGGAATTAGCGGCCGTTTATTAGTGAGCACCATAGTGTAGTGGTCCGGTGCTCTGCCAAAGAGCTCGTTATTGCAAGTACTAGCATGAGTTCGGTTCCCCATGCTTCCAAAAGTTTTTGCAAGAATTGTGTCGGCGATCCAACATTTGAAGCACATAAAATAATCAATTATTTAAACAACTCTTTTAGGCTGGTTTTCCTGATGGAGTAATAAATGTTGTCCCCGGATTTGGGAATACAGCAGGAGCTGCTATTGCTAACCATCCTCAAATTAACAAAGTGGCATTTACTGGTTCAACCGGAACGGGAAAGCTTATAATGAAAGCTGCTGCTGATAGTAATTTGAAGAGGTATAAGAGATTTTTCACCAAGAGAAAAAGACATCAACCATGGTGAAGTGGCAAGCTCTCATTTTACACTCAATGGTCGAGGGTTCGATCCCGCCAGGGCAAAAATTTTATCTACATCTTCTTATATAAAAAGCGTAATGTCTGTGAGTGTGTGCGAGACTAACTTTGCACCGTGTGATCCAAACTGCGCAATCCAAAATAAAAATTGTAGGGAATGATGAGAGACCTATGGGTATAAACTACTCTAAATTTTATATTCTATAATAAAGAAGCGATCAGAAGCTCTGCTTGGGATCGCCACTCGGAAACGAGACTGAAGGCAGAGCCGGATGCCGTAGGCGGTCGGTGTAGAGTTTATAATTTTTTTTGTTAAAGACCACACCCGTACATGGGCAAGGGGGGGGGGGGGGGGGGGGGGGGTACTGTATCCCCCTAATTCATCGTATCGAGGAAAAAATTAATGGACCAATTCGTATTTGGGAAGCCGCTCAGACTGAATTCGTTGCGAAAATTCGTATTCGACATACGAGTTCATAAAACGAATTCGTAAAATAATTTTTCGCTTGTCGACGTTTTTTTTTGGTCGACAGTAACCTTTGGGACCAATTCGTATTTTGGGGCCCAGTACCCCCTGCTTGCCCATGTATGGTCATCTTCTCATAGGAATTGTTTTGAGACCTCATCGACCTCTCACTAGAAAGCTGAGAAGTTGACCTCTAACTATTATCTAGGTACATATAACAAGTTTCCGCTTCAATAAAAAGATTGGGATGAAATTATTCCGGGACATGGAGTCTACCTCGTGAATGCCTACCCCAGGTGGTTTCAGGGCTGAAGCGAAGCTCTTAGAGAAAATTTTGAAAACTCCTTAAAGAAAAAGTTTTTGGGCACATATACAATCTTTTATGCCGTTTTTCGATCAATATTAACGCGCTCGAATTTTTTTCACACCCTGTAGTTACACTGCTTAGATTAAAGGTATATGTTTAAAAAAGATATGTAATACACGGCATCCGAAACTTGCAAAAAAATTCCGTATCATTCAATTCGTTGGCCAAATGGCTAGGAACATATACAATCGACTAACGATGAAAGTTCGAACTAGATAATAAAGAATAATTAAAATCTTCATATGACTTTTAAATTTATAAACGTGTTAAATTTTATTTATATTACTAACTGTTGGCCTAACACCATTTCGAGTTCCGGCCCATTGTGATTTTGATGGTTCACCAATTGCCGTGACAAAGTTCTTTTTGATTGGAGTCATGCAGAAAATGAATTGTTTGAGCCCTGTTCTAATCAATCGATTTGATATTAATAAAACCAATGCATTGATTATTTGAACATCAAGAGGCAGACTAATAATTACTAAGCCAAGATAGTTTGTTTCGTCATCTTTCAAATAAGTTTCGGCATTTGTTAACAGAAATTGAATGCCACAAAGAACAAAAAATTGTAGTGTCTAAAAACGGATCTTTGCGGAATATATGTAACGGACGAATATCTCACGTACCTCACGTACCCATCCCTTACAGAAGAAGGCCAGACCCCACCAGCCCACATAGAGACCAAATCTTAGCGCCCCTTAAACATATACTCGCAGTGCATAATTATGTGAGAGGAGGGCTCGTGAAAATCCACTTTTTTGGGCCACCCTGATTGAAAAATTACCAATAATTTATCAGCTTTTGTTAATTTTTTCTTTCCGACGAAGATTTTCCATCTCATTGCAATAATCTTTATAGTAATTAAGCAATATATAGCGAACATAGGATATGGAAGATTTAGTACTTAAATTTCTTTTGTATACACAGAGTGATGAAACGATATTTGTCCTGGAGGAGGACATAGAGCTAATGAAAAAGAAGATTTTCTAGAGGGATGACAAATTAAAAGGAATAAATTTTTATTCAATTTTGTAAAGTTAATGATCCACCCTTTAATTACATAATTATATAAGTAGATCATCGATATGACGGCCCTCCTGACCCAGGAGGCTCCTGGGTCCAGTCCCGAAAATCATTTTCCGTTGTAACAGCAGCCTCCAAATATACCACCCTTTCCCGTCCCTCATTGTGATGGCTTATCGAGGGCCAACTGTAATAAATTAAATTTGTATACTTATTGGTCGAATAATTTGATAATCCAATCGCTGGCCAAAAGTTAAACAAAAAATTCCACAGTTGTTAGTACCGATCCTTTTAGGGTCATATGAACCGGAGCATCCAAGGAGATGAAAAATCAATTTACTATAAAATGCTAGGATCCATAATAAAATGATAACATAAGGCTAAAATCGATAACAAAATAAGTTAAGAATCTTGTTCAACTTACTTTTCTAAAAAATCTACTAAAGTTTTGGCAATAAAAAGAAAAGAAACGATCAATAGCTATAAAAAATATATTCCAGAAAAACCCATATTCCAAAGTCCTCCATAACGTCACAAGGATCTTTTTCGTGTCTTCCGAATAGAACAAACATCCTGTCAATGTGCAAGGGACCGTTATTAAAAAATGGACAATCGTATTTAGACAACAGAAGACATTCATATTTATAATCAACTTATAAACAAAATCATTTTTAAAGACTGCTTTCCAGTTGTAGAGAATAATCGATAATAAGAGGCCATGTCCGAGGAGGTTCACGATTCCAAGTGCGAAGAAAATACTTCCCGAAACAATGTTCCGCGTCGTGATGTTGAAGGAATCGTATTGGAAACATGTGTTATTGCCAGTTACTTCGAAAAATTGCGGCATAATACCTTAGTTAAGAAGGTTTTTGATATCAGATTCAGTTATAGAATGATTTTACAATCCTTGTAAATAATAGTTCGGAGAGACAAAAATTGGTTATTTATACTAATGTGTGATGATGACTGAAAACTACGGTAACCAAAAATAAAATGAAATAAATTAAGATCTATTGAAACTTTCAAATGCATTTATAAATTCTTTGGTAACATTTTGAATTAAATACAATCATTAAAAGGTTTGTTCATATTTTAACTCATTAGTACATATTGATATATAATAGTACGTCAAAAAATTCCCTACATATAGTGTATTTTGATATCTAATACTATAAACTCATAACATGTTTATCAGGAAATAAAAATGGTGTCCGAGCATAGACGCCATTTCCTGAAGTACTTCTTAAAGGACCATTCCAGTAATTTACAACCATATGAAAAAATGATATATTTGGAAAGATCATGAAAAATTGAGCATTTTTTGTTTTTACGGCATGTTCTGAATTGTTGTAGTTTTCGAGATAATTGCGTTTGAAATTTTGAATTTATTACAAGCTCTTCGTTGTAATACACAAACTTTTTTGAATTTTTTGCGGAAAAATCAATTTTATCATCAATTTTTTAAATTTTTATAAAATGAGCATTGTAGCAATTTTTTATAGCTAAATGAGACGAATAAAATGACACCAAAGTTATCCAATTTGAACATTGTTTTGGGTTATTGAAACGAAAAGCATGAATCAGAATTTTCGTTTCAATAACCCAAAATAATGTTCAAATTGGATAATTTTGGTGTCATTTTGTTCGTCTCATTTAGCTATACAAAAATTTTTTTGTAAAATGTTTAATTTTAAATTGAAATGCCCGATTATGCCTTTTTAACATCACAATAAACATTTTTTCAATTTAAAAATTTTGTTCAACTTAAGTCTCAAGACCGGATTATGCACTTAATCCAATAATTTAAATGCAACACTCGATTGACACATATTAAATTTCTTTAGTAATCCACCCTGAAGATTTTTAGAATGTAAGAACAAAACAGCTCACTCCGCATAATATGTAAATTTTACGGCTTTATGTCTTTTCTCTATCTAATAGAAATTACAGTAAAAAACGACTGTGTTATGAAACAGATCGTTTGGCTTTTATATGACCATATGAAACGTCGAAAATAATTTTCATATATGAAACAGAAATATTATAGAATATATTAAAAAAATTAAATTTTTGAAAATTTATGAAACATTTGAAATACTGCGTTAAAAAACCAAGCGGTCGCGTTTTTATGGCACTGATACTGACATTTCACCCGAAAGTTTTGAATTTTTAAATTTTCATCAACATTGTAAGTAGATAAAGATACATTTTACTTCTTTGCATTTGTAAAAGTTGTATCTTTTTTGTACAATAAAATTGTAAGGACTTGATTAAACAAACTTTTCTCGGAAGATTATGCTAATCAGGGCTTGTTCCGGTTCTTTTAAGTTCAGGACAGTTTTTTCTGTTAATTATTTCAGTAATTAGGCCTTTTCCGGCTAAGCTCTGATGCTAATAACAGATGCTAATAACTTAAGAATTTACAAATTTTAAAATCATATATATGAATTTAGTTTTTTTAGTCGAATTTCATAAAACGCGACCGTTTGGTTTTTAACGAAGTTTTTCAAATGTTTCATAAATTCCAAAAAATTCAACTTTTTAATATATTCTACAATATTTCTGTATATACCGTAAATACTGTAATATACGCCTCCCTCTAATTAACGCTCCATCTCCCGAGGATTGAAAAATCTACTACCTCCAGATACATCCGAAACCGTTAAAATTGCACAACAAATCTAAAACTTAAGCGAATAGAGTTCTCTGATGTTAATTGGTTAGAAAATTGTTGAATTTTTGGTGAAAATTTATTGATTTTTTTTAAATTAGGGGGTTGAAAAATTAAAGCCCCGGGACGTATAGTACAGTATTTACTGTATATGAAAATTATTTCCGACGTTTCATAGGTCATATAAAAACCAGGTGCTGCGTCGGTATGAAAATTTTAGGGAGTAATTTTTTCAATTTTTAGGGAATAATCTCCTGAGTTTTTAATTTTTACAAAAAAATTTCCTTAAAAATATTAACTCGATCGTGGTTCCCATAATCGAAAACCCCTGAGTAGGGTGAATTTTTTGACTATACCTTGTTTATACTTTAAAAGGTTGCTATGACAACATAATTTTTCTTATAAATAAGAGACATGCTCCCAAAAGTTATAAAAAGGTGGGTAGGGAACAAACCGTCATGGCCAAATGATTAGAACTCTACGATTGCACTTTAAAGACGCGGTTCGAATCTCTTTTGAATTTAAAGTATTTCCGATTTTCATGAAAATTTTTGCTTATGCCTATTTTTTGTCGTGGATCATTTTCCTGTTATTATTTTTTATATACAGTCGACTCTCGCTAAGCTGCCGCCCCTGGGGACCGACCCAAGGTGGTTGCTAAGATAGGGTGGTGGATTAGCGAGAGGCTTTTATACTGAAAAGTGTTCACAGGGACCGGAAACAAGGTAGCGGCTTAGCGAGAATCGACTGTATATCGTTTTGATATGTATGGCGCTGTTCAATCACCGCCGGCTACCATAAGTTTTTACCTTTTCTTAAAAGTTCTCCAAATAAGCTAATCTTTTGCACTCAGTGGTTTTTTGACATGGGGAACTCGAATATGAATGAAAAATTCATGAAATTTATAGATCCTTTCCAATGTACATGTCTAGCAAACTATCATATGCTTATAATGCAAGAAGTCAAGAATAATAATGAAGCCAAAACTATATTTATTTATTTTTTTAATTATATCTTTATTATTTATGGGATTTATATTGATAGTTCAGTTGATATTAAACGAAGAATTTCGTATGGATAAGTATAATGGTATACTTTCTCACGTATGTTTCAACCCATAGAAAAACGGCAAAAAGTGTGTGCCGACATATCGGAAAAATACCTATAAATTTTCTGCCAAAAATGAGTTGTTTTTCAAACTTAAGGATTACATATCTTTCTTAAAACGACGATTCACAAAAAACCCATCCTTATTGTTATGCAGGAGGGTCTCCCCGACAATCTATAAGACGAATTTTTTAAATTGGGTTTAAAATAAAAAACTTGATGCTTTTTGAAACATGATCAACTTGGCAGAAAATTGACCATGTTTTCAAGAAAAAAAGAGTAAGGATTCCATATTTTTCTTAAAACGACGATTCACAAA